>CAUYQG010005917.1:0-35542 GCA_963574415.1 Tarsius wallacei
TTGCCACATATAGCCCAGGGGGGCAAAATCATTCCCATTTGAGAAACACTGATTTAGAAACCATTGAATAAATGTATTTAGCTGAACTGGTCATGACAGGAATACAGAGTAAAGAGACTGAAATTCAAAGGTGGAAAGAACTGACCCTAGGCACTACCGTAGGGTTGGAAGGAAGAAGGCATAAGGGTACACAACTAGCCATTGGGTACCCTGTTCACTACCAGAGGGAGAGAGGGCTTACTAGAAGCCTAAATCTCACCTGTACACAGTTTACTTATGTAGCAAATCCTCACAGATGCTTTACAACTCTAAAATAAAGATATAATTTTTTTTTTTTTTGAGTTGGAGTCTCACTCTGTTGCCCAGACTGGAGTGCAGTGGCCGCTCCCGGCCACCGTAGCCTCAACCTGTGGGCTCCGGCGATCCTTCCACCTCAGCCTTCCAGTAGCTGGAACTACAGGCGCGCGCTACCACGCCCGGCTGATTTTTTGATTTATTGTAGAGATGAGGTCTCGCTTGCCCAGGCGGGTCTCGAACCCGCGGGCTCAGGCAATCCACTCACCTCAGCCTCCCAAAGGCGCAGGATTACAGGCCATTTGTACTTTAAATTGCAAACAAGCAATAGATCTATTAATAATGATGTTTTTAGACATAAACATTAAAAATTAGGCCACCTAATATAAAGAAACAACATGGTACACAACAGGATAAATATATTTTGTAAACTTCACGTTTTAAAAATAATTACAGTAGAAAAACACACTTTCCATATAATTATCACAGATTGATGATGTGTTGAGTGACTTTAAAAATGAGAGTTGATCTATAATACGATTAAGAAAGTTACTTTGGATTATATTCTAAACTGAGATTAAGATTGAACTAATAGTGTAACTAAAATGCATAAACTTTGAATTTGGGCAGTTCTGGGTATGAATTATACATCACTTATTTACTAACTGTGAAAAGTTAACTGTTAAGCAAGTTACTTAAACTCTCTGATTCTCGATTTTATCATCTGTAAAATGGACATCATAATAATGTCACTGTTGAATTGTATTAAGGATGGAATGGAATGATATCATAGAAAGCAGCAAGTCCATGGCATTAGACATGTTAGGAATTCAATAAATCATAAAAATTATATATTAAATAAAATAGACTTACCAAATGAATCTTTCTTCAACAGATGTAATTTTCTCCTATTGTAACTATCCCTGGCTGTCCACATAGGTGAATCTCATTATACTAAGTGAATAAGGCCAGATACAAAGGTTAACATATTCTTCCATTTATATACTATTGTGGAAAAAGGTAAAACTACAGAACTAGAGAAAGTTTAGTGGTTATTAGGAGCTGATGATGGGGACTGGGGTGGGGTCCAAAAGGGACTATTTTTTAGTCCTAGTCTCACTCTATCACCCGGGCTGGAGGTGAGCAAAGGTCCACAGGGGAATTTTAGGAGGTAACGAAACTGTTCTGTATCTTGATTGTGATGATGTTTACATGACTTTATTTGTTTGTCAAAACCACAGATTGTTAAGTAAGATGATTCATTGTTTGTAAATGATACCTTAATAAATTTTTTAATTTAAAAAAAAAGAAAATACCTAATTACCATTAAGTAGATGGTTGATGAAATCATTTGCAGAAGAGAATCAGAGGCATATTCAGGAAAAACACAAAATCGGTAGAGATTTATTTAAAATACTGGACCTAGTGTTTGTAACTGAAAAGGTCAGAGGGAACACAAAGCATATTCTAAAACTTCTGGATGAAATCAAGATGAAATGCAAGTGATAAAAGCAACAACAACCACTAAAATATGAGACGGAAAATTAGTGTAGTATTGGGATGGTGAAAAAGGAATATATGGTTAAGGACAGCAGGAGGAATGTATCCACAGGGGTAAATGCTAATTGTGTTTAAACTTCCAGAAATAAGATAGATCTACAACAACAACCCATCAGCAATATGAGTGTAGTAGACATTAACAGGTCTTAAGGAATATGTAGCACAGGAAGTAGTGATAATGTAAACACAGGGTCACAAATTTTATGCAAACCTATGAAGAGAATTTGTGCTGTTCATCAGAGAATAAATGGCCAAAGTATAGTTTTTAAGAATTCGAAGGGTTAGATTGAACTGTTCTTTCCCCATCACAATAAAAATCATGCAGAAATAGCTCTAAATTATAGCCTATATTATGCCCGTTGGATTTTTTAAAAGGGTAATCAGGTAGAATAGTCTAGTAAGAGGTAGGCAGTGGAGGTTAAGAGCAAGGGCTGATGAGTCACAGAGATGTGAACTGGAATTCATTCTTTGTCACTTAGTCACTATGGGATATTGGAGAAGTTCTATAAAGATTCAATTCATCTCAGAGCATTTAATAGAGTGAGTGGCATAGTTAGGCTACAAGAAACTGTGATTGTGGTGAACATGGGAATATGCCTCTCTGATCTTAGACTGAAGAAGGTGAAACTGATTTAGAGTATCCACTGGTGATTCTGAAATCTGTTGCTTTGTAAGTACCATGACTGAATGTGGCAGAGATACTAAGACAGACTGTTCCTGAGAGAGCACGTGATGGGTGGACTCCTTCTGACATGTGATTTTAGCTCACAGACTCATCAGTCTTGCTGAATCTTTCTTAAAATTGTTAGGCAGTCTAAGTTGTTTATGCCAAGCTTCCTTTCTCCCTTCTTTCCTTCACTTGAGATCAGAATTGCATTGTGGCCAGATGACACTCCCAGCCTTCCTCAATTTTCTTCCCATTTTCTTTCACAGGTGTTTTCTTGCCCATAGGATTCAATCTTTACCTCTGTTTCTCAGAGGTCCTTGAGTAACACAGAAGCTAGTAGTCACTATTATTGATATTAATATGCTATTTGGGGGGCAATCGTTGCACCTAGGAATTTATTCAATGGGACTTCTGTGGAGACCTCTAATGGAAGAGAAGTTTATTTTTATTTTTATTTTTTAGTCCTAGTCTCACTCTGTCACCCAGGCTGGAGTGCAATGGAACCCTCTGCCTCAGCCTCCCAAGTAGCTGGGACTACAGATGTGAACTACCATGCCTGGCTAATTTTTTGATTAATTGTAGAGACGAAGTCTTGCTATGTTGCCTACGTTGCTCTCAAACTTCTGGGCTCAGGCAATCCTTTTGCCTTGGCCTCCCAAAGTGCTGGAATTACAGGAGTGAGTCACCATGCCTGGTGGAGAGATTTTTTTTTTAAGACAATGGATGGATAAAACCAGGTTGTCTGTGTAAAATGGTTGCAAGGTTTGTTAGACATGCTTCAAAAAGTGATTAGAGGGAAAGAAATGAGAGAAAGGAATTCAATTTATAGTATGGATTTTAAAATTTCCTCTTGATTATATTCATTCTCCATTTTAGTCTCACCTTGAGCACTTAAAAATTTTATTTGTATTCTGGAGTTATGGAGTATAAGAGGGGATTTACTGCATAAGAAAGTTGCATGCAGGTGAAGTTTGGACTTCTAGCAGGCCCTCTCTCCCCTGATTGTGAAACTGGTACCCAGTGTATTGCCACGTGCCTCCTCCCTCCTACTTCGCTCCCTCCCCTAACAGTGTCCAGCTTCTGCTTGTCCCAATCCTGTGCTCCTGTGACCAGTGATCAGGGTCCAGTTATGAGTGAGAACAAGTGGTATTCAGTTATTTGTTTCTGCAAATACTTTTTATCCCACTTCTCTGGTGTGTTTAACTTCTCATTTTAGAGCTTTTTAGTTTTAGGAAATATGTAATAAAATTTGAGAGAGAGACAGACAGACACACACACACACACAGAGGGAGAGAGAGAGAGAGAGAGAGAGAGAGAGAGAGAGAAAGAAGAATTCGAATCAAAAAAGTTGGAGAGACTTGAGAATATCCTAGGGGAAGTTCTTTAAAGACTCTAAGTCAGATATTTAGTTGTTGTGGAGAAGGAGGCCATGATGAAAGTTATAGTCTAATGCATGCATTCTGACCCCCCCAAACCCAAGTCATTGGTAACACATCATTTCTATTTTTTTCTTAATCATTTATGAACATCTGTCCACCACTTACATGGCAATATATTTCACTACTGTGTCATGATGATATAGAATTTATTCTTAAAATCTAATGAGAAGATCACTTTTTAAAGACTTCTTTTAAAATTTTCACAAATGCAGAGCACAATTCTTTTTAATCCTTCAAGGCTGTAATCAGGTCACCCTTTAGTATTTTTTTTTGTTCCAGTATAAAGAGCCGATTTCATTCATTAATTCATATATTCATTTAGCAAGTAATTATGATGCCTTATTACATTTGATTTTTTTTCTGCCAATTTCATTATTTCTGTTTGTATTTTTTGGACTCTTTCCAATTATCCTGGAATCTTTTAAAGGCCAATGATCAACATTAGACACTATTATAATAAGGACCCAATTTGCTAAAAGGGTTAGATACTCATTCTTTCCTTTTAATGTTTTATTACTACTGAAATTATTATATTGCCCCCATTTCTCAAATCCTACTGCCAACATCATCCCTGTGCCAACCACTGGTAAAGTATGTGCTAATATTTTACTTGCAATCAGACATTGCCCTTAGACCTTTTATTTTTTCTTAATTATATTTAGTAATGTTTTTAGTGGTTTGTTACATATTCATTCTATTTAATAACCTTTGTACCAGTATCTGCATAATTTGTTAACATTATATATATTTTTGAAAATTCCTCTTTTATTTTATTCAACAATTTGATATAAAATGAAGGTAAAAATCAAGTTCTATTACCTATAAGCTTTGTATCTTTGGACAAATTATTTAACCTCTTCATTTCAGAATGTGGAAAATTCGGATAATTATACCTAAATGATAGGTATCATGTAGGGAAGAATTTCCGTATCAACATGTAACTGACATAAAGTGCTCAATTGTTAATGTTCTTCATGTAGTGTGGCCAGTCATTTACTTTATGCACACTAAATTGCAATACAAGAAAGCTTAATTTGAGAGACAATTTGGCTGAAGAAAACCCTCAGAAAGGGAATGTAGTCTTCTTTTAGAAACAACACATTTGACCAACTTAAAAGAAAAGAACTGAATATCAGTCTTTTCATTTCTGCTTTAACTTAGAGCAGGACCATGAAGAAAATGTTCCCCCACCACACTAGACACTAAGAAAATATTCATTTATTTTTCTCAAAAAAGAAGAGAGATGTTTTTAATTAGACCAAAGGAGAAAAGACCAACAGAGAAGAGCTCTGAGGGTGGGGGTGAGGGTGGGGGTGGGGATGGGGGAACAAAAACCAAGCAAAATTGAGACATGAAAGATTTACTTAATAGAGGGATTAAGTTTATTCTGAGTGGGTCAAGAAATATGGTTGATACAAGGACAAAATGAAGAGAACCAAGAAAGAAGATTTTGTAACACTGAAAGGCACTCAGAGGTAGAATGAATCATTTCAGGATGGGTTAGTTTCACATTTCAGAGACTGGAAAATAGCTTTGTTGTTTAGAGAATTCGTGTATTAGGATCGACTGCATAAGACCTATATTTATGAAACTAACCTATTATGCAGAGCAGGAAACTTTCTGAATAATCTTACAGGGACTATTAGAGTAAAAGGTCAGGGAGAAATAGAAGGAGAGAGAAGCCCTCTCGCACTCCTGAGCTATCAAAGAAGAGGGCTAAAAAAGAACTGAAAGGAAGCCATACATGTTTGCCTAGCCCATCACTGCACTATTGGTTAGCAAGCAGAAAATGCATTCAGGTGGCCCTGCTCTGCAGAAGGCGCTGGGATGGGACTATGGCAGTGAGCAAGGTATCTGTATTTTTCTGACTTGAAGCCAAAAGGATAGAACTGGCAAACAAACAAAGGGATAATGCAGTTGAATTACTATCAATTTTTAAAGTGCCATGAAGGAAATAGGTGAAGGACTCTGATAGAAAAAACTGGGATAAGGGTAATTATTCAGAGAAGACTTCTCTAAGGAGAGCTGAGGCAGAAGGATCGACTGAGCCCTGCAGGTTGAGGCTGTGGTGTCTTGACGGAGCCACTGCACTCCATCATGGGCGTAAGAGTGAAACTCTGACTCAAAAAAAAAAGAAAGCAAATATAAAAGAAAGGAAAAAGAATAGATGATAAATAGATAAATAGATGATAGAGATGTAAAAAAACAGCATGCAAATAGGGGAAAGAAGAGTATCTGAGAGGCATGAAAAATTATGGTGTCTCTTGGAAAGAAAAGAAAGCCCATGTGATCACTATATTGGCTCTGTGTGAGGACCCACGGAATGGTGGTTGGGACATTTTCTGTTAATTATAACAGAAATAGGAAGCTATTCAAGGAGTTTAAAAGAAGCAACCAAAAAACCCCATATATTTTTAAAATTGGTTTTTAAGTTTTTGGCTTTTTATTTTTAACAAAATTCTAACAGATAATTCGCAAGAATAATACAATGAATTCCTTTATACCCTTGACCTACATTTGTGATTTGTCATATGTATTCTCTCTTTGTATAGAAAACCATTATTACTATTATTATTATTATTATACTATTGAGCTCTCAGAATGTTATAGACAACATGACTCTTTACCCCAAAATATTTCAGTTTCTCTAAAGAAAAACGACATTCTTTCATATAACTCCAATGCAATCAACAAATTTAGTAATTTCAACACTGATGCACTATTGTCTAATACATAAAGTATGTTTGAATTTCCCAATTGTCTCTCTAAAGTTTTTTTTTTTTTTTTTACAAAAATTAATTGCATTATCTGGAACCAGAATCTATTCCAGGATCACTCACTGCATTTACTTCCCATGCATTGCCTCCTTGGTCTGAAGGAGGTCCTACCCTTTGTCTTTCATGACACTGACATTTTGAAGGGTTCAGTTGAAGAACAGACACAAAGTTCTTCAATTGAGGTTGTCTGATGCTCTATCATGATTATATTCAGGTAATACATTTTTGGCAGGAATACCAATTAAGTGATGTCTTTTTACAGGGATAATACAGAAATTATGACTTACTACATCACATTAGGAGATATACTGTATATCTCTTTTTCTCATTAATTAGTGATGTTAACTTTGACTAGTGTTGAAGGTGGATTAATCTGCTAGTTTTCTGCACTGGAAAGTTATCATTTTTCTCTCTCTTGGAAGATAACTTTGAGAATCTGTAAATACCCTGGTTTCTATTAAACTTTTGATTTAACAGTATTTATCATTATTGATCATTCTTACACAAATCTATTATTATCATTATTATTATGGCTGATTTTTATAATTGTTTCACTCCTTTTACATTAGCTGCCATTCTTATTTACTTATTTGTTTTTAAAAAAATGTTTACTTGTTTATGTATTTATTATTTTATTTTCAGAATGATTTCATGGATTCTGGTTTTCATCTATAGTTTAAAATCTATCTGTGCATTATTTATTTTGGAACATACTCAAGCTGGCTCATTTGTCCTTTCAACATGTTCTCATCAGTTTGGGGGCACATTAAAAATTTTTGTCACACATATTTCAGGTATGTCTTGTTTTTTCCTTTCCAAACCTTGCTCCATTAGTGGAGGGTGTTGCTTAGAAAGTGACATCTGAGTGAAGCAGTTCAGCCATGCAGCAGGAGTATGGAATGTGGCAGGAGAGAAGCTAACTGAGCAGAGACTGTTGCAGTAATTTGGGTGAAGGATTGCAATAGTATTGTTGAAGGTGATGAAAATGGAGAGAGTGAGATAGGAGGACATATTTTATATATAAAAATTGTCAGTAAAGATTGCCTATTGAAGGTGAGATAAAACTGGGGGAATGCAAATATAATTCCAGAGTACTGAAATCAGTAGTCAAGAGGGTTTGTATATTGCTCTCCTTTGAATTCTTTTCTAGGCTCACATATTGATGATTTTATACCCTGGGTACATATGGGTGTTGTGTGTTGTCTTTTTGTTGACTGTGCTGTATGTGACCAAACTTGTATCTGCATTTGTAGGGTCATGCTCACATGTTGCCATGGCAACCTCCCAGGGTACAGCTGCATGATGGCTTCGGTGGTTTTCATGAATAGAAGTCCCTGGAATCAACTGCCTGAAGGTTCTTGGAGGTGACTCAGCTGGTACCAGATAGTATTGGGAATCTTGCTCTTGCTTTTAGAAATTGGGAATTAACAAAAGGAATTTTCTTAGAGCTTCTTTCACAATTTAATGGTGATAAAAATTTGAAATCTGATTTGAAAGAAAATGCAAGTTTGTGAATAAATTTGAAAGAAAATGCAAGTTTGTGAATAAATATGAGCTGGTCTTCCTATTGTAAATGTACAATTCAGAATGGAAATACAATTTAGAATGGGAAAGCTGAGAGATTTATATGATTTGTATTTTGATATATGTGATAATAAGCTTATATCCCTTCATTTAATACCTAAAAATAAGGATTGATTGGCATTTGAGACAATTTAAAACTATAAACATTTATTTTGTTTCCTATCTACTTTAACCTGCAGATAAATAAACTTTTAAATCTATAATTAAAATACTACAATATATCAAAACTTCCTTGATGATACTTTATTTCTAGAATACTATATATCATCTGAATTTTTTTTAAAACAGTAAGTTATTCCCTGGTATGTAAATTCAAAAAGAATTTTCTTGAAGGGAGCTAATATGTTTGGAAAAGTGAAATCTGATTTACAGTAAGTGATTTTGTGACTTTATTGATTCAATTTTTTTTTTGGATCCAGCCTTCTTTCATTTGGAAGTATTGAGTCCTTGTATTTTCCCCACTGATGTCTAGCTTGTTGATTTTTGGAGCTCAAATCAGCTTTCTGCCTCATCCTTAATCTCCACATAGCCCTGAAGTACCAGATGCAAGTTCTAACCTCTTAACTTAAATGTCCTCACTCTGGATTACTGATTTCTCACTTAGCATGGGGCCTTGTGTGTCTGAAAGAGTTTGCTATTGAATGTGCTTGGGGACAGACATTGTATCCTTATGTAGTCTGTTCAATGATTTATATAAAGTTAGACATTTAAGAGACTCAGTTCTAATGCCAGATCATGAGTTTGAGCTCTAGCTTCATCCTCTCCTTACTGATTCTGTGACTTTGAACCAGTCCCCAAAAAAGTTCTGTTTTCTTGACTATAAAATAAGGATAGTCGCAGTACTTAATTCATCTAATTGTCCTGATACTTCAAGAAAATAATCTTCAGAAGTCCTTGGAAAAGGATCTGGTACTTAGAAGAAACTGAGTAAATGATGGTACTATTTTACTATTATAATAATGTAGCTATTACTTTGCAGTTGCTATTTATGTATGTGCAAGGCATATATGAATCACTTTACTTATCTTCTCTTTTATACTATTTATAGCTATCCTGTGGGTGGGTACCATTAGTAAGTCCATGTTAGATATGAGGATACTAATGCTTACAAAAAGTTAAGAAACGAGTCCAAGGCAGTACTAGTGGAAATAAGATTCAAATCAGCTCTGCCTGATTCCAGGTCCTTCAATTTCATTTCAAACATCATGCAGTCTCTGGCCATACATAAAATGGGGACAGAAACTTTATGTCTATTACTATAATTGCTAATACTCATGGAGCCCTTGCTGTGCTAAGTATTACCAATAACCAGTATTTATAGAATGCTTATGGTCTATTGAGCTACATTCTTTGCCTGGATTATCTCCTCTGGCGCCCTTCACCAACACATGGATTAGGAATGAATTATTCCTATTTTACAGATAAGGAGACCGAGGGTCTTTGAATTTAAGTGCACTGCTCAGTGTCCAAAAGGGAGTAAGTAGAGGCAGCTCTTGGAGATGAGTCTGTGTGACTTATGCCCAGAACATCTCCTCATCAGAACTGTAAGAAAATAAATTTCTCTTGTTTCAAGTCACCAAGTTTGCAGTAATTTGTCTCAGCAGCTCTACAAAACCAATACACACACCATCCCCTAAGCCTGTCTCTTTCTGTTGCTTTGGAGGTCCTGAAAGATGAAAAGAGGAGAACTCCCTCTGTCTATGTATACTTTGAAATCTAATTTTAGGAGAATCTGTGGATAAAACTTTTGTATTTTGTTACGCTGAAAGAGCCTAGCGTTATAGACTACAAAGCACTATTTTTTTAGCTTAGCTTTGATATACACTAGGTTCAATCACTTTCCGGCTCCTGGGGAAAGGATAGTCTGATCATATATGACTGCAAGAAAAAAAAAAGCTATACTTGCAATGGGATTCACAGAAAGGCTAAAGACAGAGAATATATTGCAATTCCAGGCCGAAGATAATGATTCCCTAAGCTATAAAAAACAGAAAAATAAGGAGTGGTGAGGGAGGGA
The DNA here is from genome assembly GCA_963574415.1 of Tarsius wallacei. Classification (NCBI taxonomy): domain Eukaryota; kingdom Metazoa; phylum Chordata; class Mammalia; order Primates; family Tarsiidae; genus Tarsius; species Tarsius wallacei. The sequence continues at coordinate 10,339 of CAUYQG010005917.1, forward strand.
GAGGACAGTGAATATATAATGTATAAATCCAAAATATTTCATAGTGAAATGTATAAAAATAACTCCTGATTAATTTTGAGAAACACTGAGGGGGAAATTTTAAAAGTAACTCAGAAGTTTCTAGTTTGGTCGCATTTGCAAAATTAGTGTAAGACAGAGTATATCAGTTTACCAAGGATACTGAAACAAATTACTGAAAACTAGATGGTTTAGAACAACAGAAATTTATTCTCTTACAGTCTGGAAGCCACAAACATGAAATAGAGGAGTTGGCGGGGCCACACTCCCTCTGCAGATCCTAGAAGTCCATCTTTCCTTCCCTCCTCCAGCTTCTGGCAGCTTAGCTTGTGGCAACGTAACTCCCGTGGTCTCTGTCTTCATATGGCTTTCACTCTCAGTCACTCTGTTCTTACAGGGACACTAGTAATTAGGTTGAAGTCCCATCCTAGATCAGTATGATTTAACTTTGAGATTCTTATTGAAGTACATCTGCAAATGTCTTATTCAAACTGGAACACAATCTTTGGTTCCGAGTGGACATGACCTTTCTGAGGGACACTATTCAACAAACTACAAGAGGAGTATCAGTGACTCATAATCCACACAGCCCCCTCCGTCTCACCAGGCCATCTCCTTCCACTTTTGCACATGACAGATCCCCTAGAAATGTTCAAGGTAGAAAAAATGGAAACAAAGGAAGGGAGTAGATAAGATCGTCTTCCCAGAGAAACTTCTGATCTTCCCTGCATGCCCAAAAGAGACACCTGGTTGTGGACCAAATATCAAGAGGAGCCTAGCATTTGAGTTACAAAGTCCTGCTCATATTGTTTTCCTTAAGAGACAGACAGACTTCTCAGTAGCTAAAAGAGTTGTTCTTACAGATTTTTAAAATCTGTGATGCACATGATTTTTAAAAATCTCATTTTTTTACATACCCCAGCACACGTTCAGTCTTTTACCAAACTTTTGATATTTCATAGAAAATAAGAGGAACCAGCAAATAATAATTGATACAATGCAGAAAATCCTTCAAGTTGTTAAGCATGTAATATTGGGTGGTATCTTTTCCATACTCTTTTCCCTATTTACCAGATCAATTTGGAGGACTCTGAGAACTCTTAAGAGGTTAGAACCACAACAGATCCCTGAATCACTGTATAGAATGTTTTTTCAAGCACATGCTATTGGGCTTTATGTGACTGAGACATAAACTTTCCTTGGTTAATTCATTAAAATTCTAGGGTTATTTGTTACAATAGTGAGTTTTTCCTAATATAATGAGTTAGGGCATGCCACTGTATTGGTCTGGTTATACATGTTTATTCTTTTTTTTTTTCATATTTGTTCTTAAAGTGGAACACAGACACATCTATCCTCAAGAAATTTTAAATTGTTCAATTATAAAAATCATAGAACTGTTTGTCATAATGCCAGGAATACTGTAAGTGCTCTGTAAATTCTAACTATTATCACAAGATACTGCTCTTGTACTGTTGTGTATTAGTAGGGCATACAAGGTCCTTTTCAATTAAACAACACCTTTCTTTTCCAACCTAATTTATAGCCTTACTGTCTGTCTCCCAACAATTCTCTTATTTCTCCATTGATCCCTAGTCCCCATAAACTCGTCAGCATAAATGTTTTGACTTTTTCCTACCTGAAATGTTTTTTTCTTCCACCCCTATTTATCTCCCTAGCAAAATAATACTCATCCTTCACTGTGTAGCAAAATGTCCTCCTTTTTTTGTGGAAACTTACCTAAACCACTGAGGAAGAATTTATTGCTCTCTTCTCTTGTGATCAGAGAGCACATTGAACATGCATCTATTATAATGCTTAACAAGTTTGTTAAAGTTACATTGCTCGAGGGACAGAATCTTTTACTAACATTTTATGATCTCTGTAAAGGCAAGCACCATAGTTACTAATCCAGGTGATAATATGGTTTTCTGTATATTTGTGTAAGTGAAAGAAAAGCTATAGAAAACACTGAAACCTCTACTAGCACCAAAGTCTTTAGGAATATATATTATAGTCTTTAGGAGTGTGTGTGTGTGTGTGTGTGTGTGTGTGTGTGTGTGTGTGTGTGTGTGTATGTGTACTCCCTATCCTCAAAACTCTCTCTAAGGAATTATTTTTTACTCATCAACCTTTTGAAGAACTGCTTCCTTACCAACTACTCCACTAAAACGGCTTGTGGCAAGTTTACCACTGCCATCCATTTGGCCAAGGCAGTGAACAAATCTCTGATTTGTTTTTATTCATGAGTTTCTTGGTTTCTGTGACATCTTCTCCAATCTTATTCATAACTCCTTCTCAGTTTCTTGCTATCTCATAATCCTCTATCCAAGCTCTAATTCTTGGAGCTTCTGATGGCGTGGTTGCAGGACTCCCCTCTAATCACATTCTTTTTTTTTTCAGTGATTCCATTCATTTCTTTGACTTTAACTGCCATGAAGATGTTCATGACTGTCAAAATTTATATCTCTTGCTAGGACTGTGAGTCTAACAACTCTTGCATTCATACTTTCAGCAAGAGTGGTCAAATTTAATGTGTCTGAAATAGACTTAATTCTTCTCACTCACAAAACTTTTCCTCCACCAGTCTTCAGAATCTCAGTAAATTACAGTGTGTTTTACCTAGTTGTTCATACAAGTATTTTAAGTCAATAAAAAGATTGCAACACAAAATTGAGTAAATTTTCAAAAAGTGTAAATAAAAAAACTGGGGCAATTGGTTACAAAAAAAGAGTTAAGACAATTAGAGAATAATGCAGAAGATCAGTGATCCCACCAACATAAGTTGCAGAAGAAAAGTCTAGACAAAAAAGGGAAGAAAGTAAAATGGCAAAGAAATAACACAAGAACAATTTCTTAGAACTGAAGTAAGCCAAACCATGAAAGCAAATTTAAAACTTCTGCTTAAACCCAGTATAATGCCTGCTCTCACTCCATTGCCTGACAAGGAGAAGATATTTAAGCAAATATTGAATGAGTGAATGAATGAAGTTCATGATGAGTGAAGAAGAAAGTATGGGTTGCATAGGAATATTCTGGGTCAGCAGTAATCCAGGCTATGATGGTGAGAATTTGGTTCGAGAAAGACAATGCTTGAACCCATGTTTTAAGGATAAGGAGTTCATCAATTACAATAGAAGGAAGAATACACAGATAGATGAGACAGCTTGTGCAAAGGTCCAAAATCTTAAGATAACCTGGTGTATTCAAAAGACTCCAGGGTGACAATATTAATGTTCCTGAGGTTAAATCATAAAAGCACATTAAAGATATCATAGAGATCACAAAGCAATGTGAATAAGACATTGAAATATTGGTCATAATTAAGGTCTGTACTTAGATACTACTTTAATGAGGGCAGGGTCTCTGCAACATGTGACTATTATAACCAATTTTCTCTAAGAGGGGTATAGCAAATGAAACATCTTGCATTAGGGATTTCTTTAGCTTCCAGAGTTTTCCAGTACTTTCTAAGTAATCACGTTTGTAAAATCCCATGTCTGATGTCATATTTAGAGAATTTCTTAGTTAAAAGCCAACGTAAGATTAGCTTGAAGAAAAACTTGGAGAGTTGTAAAACAATCGTGTCTCAGCATTTAATAGCTGCGCCATTATAATCTTCATTTATCAAAATATATTTAGAATAATTGGAGACTTGCATTTTTCATGTTAAAAAGTTACTTTCTTAATTAAGTCAATACATGCGGCCCTTTGGTTTCTTGCTCAGTGGTCATGACTGAAATCCTAACAATTGTCTTTGTGTTTCAATCTGTGAGCACGAGCAAGTCTGGCAACCTCTTAGAACAATCAATTCCTCATCTGTAAGAGCTAATGTGTGGATCAGATGAGTTCACATAGGTATAAGTGACTCCTGCATTCTAAATTCATAAACAAAGCATGCCATATTATTACAAGTTTGGAGAGCACCATCAGATAAAAATGCTCTAAACTGCCTCTAGGTTATATACTGCCAACTCCAGTAAAAAGTTACTTATAAGAAATGAATACTGCCCCATCTCTTTGGGTTGAGAGAGTTGAGCCTGTGTGCCTGAAGTTAATCTACTAAAGTGGGAGTTGAGGTAGTGTCATGAAAGATATATTGTCTAAGTATGTTGTCATTCACTGACTTTCAACACAGTTACTCCAGCCATAAATCATATGTTTTATTTTAAAAAATAGCGTCCTAACTCTTGAAAGAGGGCAAGGTAATATAATAGCACACATACAAATAATATAACATGAAAAACATACAAAAAATAAAGTTTTGACAAGAAGTTACATCTGGTATCATGGAATTAATCTAACATTGGATAGATTGATTACCAGACTACATTTTATGCATTCTCAAAGACACTTCCATTCCCTGGAAAGTGACCCTGTTTGAAATTGTGCCTTGCATTATGGTATGTATTGAGTAAATGGATCCTTAAATCTAGTCAAACAGTTTATATGTTTTTAAAATTTAAGTTCATTTTTGTCTCTTGGGTGCTTCAACGTGTTTGGCAGAGAAACTACCTTGGATATGAACTCATCTTAGCTTGGCACGCACTCCTGAGGTGAACTGAAGATGTTATCAGCCACGCATTTTCATTTTGGTTTATTACAGTTATTCTTGAAATATTTGTAGTTGCTGAGATATTAATCTTGCAGGCACGAAATAAGAGAACTTTCTTTATCTTTGTATTACTTGAGAGGAAATGAGTTGTAACAAAGAGCATATATTTATTTTCAAAATTAATTTCAGAAAAAAATTTTATTTTGGAAATGCATATAATTTCATTTTGCAATATACCCAATAATGTGAAAAACACTGTTTCACATATTATGCTAGAAAAATGAACTCATGCAAATAGAGGAGTAGGTAATTTGAAAAAGAAACTTATAAAATTGCTTTGTATTTAGGAATATTATTTTAAAGCAACTCTTCATTTCCAGATTCAATACATGAAGAAAACTTCAGTTCAGTTTATTCTGCTACGGCATTTTATTTTTAATTAGTAAAATACTTCATGTTAATTTTTATAAAATATTCATATCTACATATTTACAATTTTTATATATTATATAAAAGTTACATATGGAGTTCACTGTGTATATGAATGTATGATGCATAACAGAACTTCACCTTTCCATGTGGAGATTGCTGGTATTAATCATTTTAGGGCATAGGCTTTTTGCTATAAGGATGTGTATAAGTAAAACAAATTATATTCATATTTTGAGCATGTTTCTATAAACTACACACTTTATATAATGCCATCATAATACTTACACCATACAATAGTGCCTAACTAAATGGTGGTCACTGTTCTAAGCACTTTTTAATGTTTGTTTATATAATCATCATAACATCCCTATGAACTTGGCACTACAATTATTCCAACTTCACAGATTAGCAAACTGAGTCACAGATAGGATCATACATTTAGAACTTAGTTCTCTCATTGACAAAATGCAATTAAGTTTAGTACCTCCTTCTTAAGCATTTGAAAGGTTTCAAGAGGCAAGGAAAAGTTGTGCCAAACTACTTCACCAGTATAGGTTCAACATATGATATTGCATTCTTATGATTATGATTATTATTGTGGTAGTGGTGAGATAATTATTCATAATTTTATCTCTAGTGTTTCATATAATTCTTAATACATAATTTCCAGAAAACATCTATTATATGAATGACCTATAATGTCCTATTTTCAACCTCTTAAAAACACAAATATAAATGATTAGTACTTGATTACTAAGCTAGCATAAATATCGCTTCACTTTTTTCCTTAAGTGAAATGTTTGTTATTGTTACCCTATTTTTCACAGATTCTCTCTTATCAACTTTCGACCTTGTGGAAAATAACAAGTGAGATCTTTCCCAAGTCACTCTTATTCAATACTGTGCTTGATATGGGGGGTTTGTTAAGCCATGAACAACTGATGAAGATGCCTTCTGTGTATCTTGTCTTTTTTTCTTTCTGTTTTTTAAAGCTTCATCTCTTCTTTCAAATTCTGGAAATAGGAGTTTATTTTAAGCATTTGATTAGATGTTATTGAAACTTTGAGAGAGGATCATTACTTTTTATATCAGGTAATGGTTTTTTAACATTTCAGATGATTTCTTTACAAGTAAAATTGTGTCACACAGAGTGAGTTAAGGTGCATTACAATATAAATTCCTAGGTTTGTGAGCAAAAGCATGGTAATGATCCTCATTAAGTTCATTTATTAAGACTTGAAAATGTGTTTTCATTTGCTTGCCAATATAATCATGCATAATAGAAATAATCTATAGCAAAATAGGCAGAATAAAGCCATCAAAGGATATCATTCAGAGAAACTAAATTTGATCATCACTTAGAAAATATAATGCTAAGCTCATTGCTTGTATAAATACCAATTTTAGCCAATAGGCTGCTCCATAATGGAGTATTACTGACTGAATAGAATCTTAAAATGGAAATGCTGAATCCCAGAAAAGAAGAACATGAATGATGACGATGATGCCTTGACATAAATATAACAGAAGCACCACATTGTAATCAAGAAGGACATGTTTCTTTCCATTTGGTAGTTATTCCCACTGCTTATTAGATCAATCAGTTGGGCAAGTGCACAGAAAAACTAAGTTTCCCACCAATACCATAACTTTTTTTTTGCGCAATGTAAAAATCTTCTGTGTTAGGTCAATGACTTTGAATAAAATGATTTGTTCCCCAAATGTAAATGGAAGGTATCAATAACTGTGTAATACCGTTCCATCACAAAATTGCATATTTTTAATGTTGCTACATTCTTTAATCATAGCTTTTTTGGATACCTCTACTACAACTAGTAACTTTCATCCAATTCTCTATATAGCCATTTTGTGAATGAAAGTTGAATTAAATTTGAATAACACTACAAATTGACGTGAGTATCAGAAATCATTTTGAAAACATGAACCAAGTTAATTATCCAGTTTGCAAATGGGTTATTATAGTTTGATGACTTTGCTTTGGAAGTCATATATGGGATTTAAAAATAAAAGAAAATAGACAAACTATTACCCATGGAGAAAAAGAAATCATTTTAATTAAGGGAAAATGAAGTAAAATGGGAAATGAGAGAAATTATGTTTTTGATATATTACTTATTTCCAGTTAAGAAGAAAACTAATATTTACTGAGGATATATTAAGCGTCAAGCACCACGTTATATATTTACATATACTGTAGCATTATAGAATTGATACACAGAACTTTATCCACATTTAGAAAACATTTTAAAAATTATTTATTAGATAAATAAATATTTAGTGATACTTTTCTTACTCAGAAAATATGAAATCACATAATCTATTGAAAAATATAGTGTTATCTTATGTATTAATTAATTCAACCAATTTACCAAGTGCCTTCACTATGCCAGATGCCCTTCTAAGCATCCAGATACATTAGTAATAATTTAGAGTGTGCAACTGTATATTGTGTTTCAAATATAAAATTGTGCTCTAATTCTTTAAAGATGCCCTATGTCTTAATGAATAATCTGAAACAAGCAAGTAAAATACAAAATAATTCAGATTTTTCTGGCCATGTGCTTGGTCTCCAGAATGGCACTACTTTTAAGTTACCAATAGTCTTTAAAGATCATTACCAAAGTGTATCTTTTCTTTTATTGAGGGAGCACAACCAGGTCAGTGAGAAATTATTACTTTAACAGATTTTTAAAATGGCAGTATAGTCAATGTTATTTAAGTAACATAAAGCTAGAGTTGCAGTCTTAGGAAACTGTAATTAATGCAAAAGTTTTCATTTGTGTATTAAAACCCTAATATGTGCCAAGCAACAAGGGAACACCAAATAATTATTCAGGGAATCTCACATCATAGATGCTCAGAGTATGTTTTACATGAAGTCCTAATCTGAAGACCCAGTTCATGGCCAAGGAAAAAATTAAAAAGGAAGACTGGCAAAGACTATCTTAAGAATCCAGTACTTATGCAATCACCATTTTGTGAATGTCCACTGACCACACCTGGTATAGTCTGTTTAGTGCCAGCATTCCCTACAAACCTCTAGGCTTCAAGATGGCAGATATATATCTGATACATATTTGCATAATGAAAATCCCAAAATGTTTGTGGAATTGGTATAACACATGGTTCCTAGGTTCAAAGAGCTTATAATATATAAGAAGAGATAAATAAGAAAAAAGTGGGTTCACTGATAATAAAGAATAATATACCCACCACCCAAATTATATATTCTAGTCCCTCTTTTTTTTTTTAGTTACAGCCCTGTTACTTTCTAACATACTATTTTTGTCATACATTTTACCTATGAGCTCTTTCTTTCTCTATCCCTCTCTATATATGTGTATGTATATAGGGAGTGTTTATGTATAAGTGTGTAGATATAGATATATATTCATACATACATATAGAAGTAATTTCAAGCCCTAGAAGAAAGTTTTGGCAGATAGTAGGAACTGAAAACTATCTCCTGAATAAATTAAAAGTAATGGTGGGTACTGAGGGGGATGAGACTGTCAAAAGAGTTTTCCCAGGAACCATGATAAGGGGGGTGAAGTTCTCAGGAGGGTAAAATTTCTGCAAGCAACTGAGTCATTTATTGGAGAGGTGGCAACAAATTCAGGAGGAAGCTGGATGAGGTCTATTCAAAAGGAATTAGCTTTAGCCTCACTATTCAGATCAATAACTGGGGAGAAGTTCATTTTAGGGTGATAAATGAAACGGTACCAATGAAGAGTTTGCTGGAAAGATATCCACTCAAGGTAGGATAATTGAGCACCCATCATGACTTGGCTCTTATGTGTTGCTCTTCATAAGTTAATTTGGCAGCTTCTTTCTAGAAGTTGTGATTATGGAGAAGAATGAGAACAAGTGAGAGAGCAGGGATTCATGGATCCAGAGCTGATGAGAGCTCTGGGCACTGTACTGGAATGTATGATAAAGAAACTGTTTAGCAACATTTAAATGCCAAATGAAGAGAGAAAGAGAGACAGAGAGAGAGAGAGAGAGAGAGAGAGAGGTCTTCATTTATAAAATTCACCTGAATGGTATTTCACTATTCATATCATCTTAAATTTGCTTTTATTACTTATATTTTAAGCAATTTATCCATGCTGATCTATATAGAATTTCTTCAACTGCAATGTGGTTTACTGTTGTATGTTTCAGTGTATTAAGAAATTGCTGAAGTGGTGTGGTAGGCAGAATTCTATGATGATCCCTGACCCCTATATATGTCCTGCATAATCCCCAGACTATGAATATGATTAATTTTATGTCTGTGATTAGGTTAATTTATAAGACAGGTTGTCTTTTAAAAGGGGAGATTATCTGGGTGGTCTTGACTTAATCACATGAAGCCTTTAAATCTGAGTCTAGAGGTCAGAGATAGAAGTCAGAGATTTAAAGCATAAGAAGGATTTGACATGCCACCACTTGCTTGAAGACAGAGGGGACACATGGCAAGAAAAGCAGTAGCCTCCAGGAACTGACAGTCAGCAAGGAAATGATGCTCTCAGTCCTATCACTGCAAGAAACTGAAGTCTTCTAACAACAAGAATGAACTTGGAAGCAAACTTTTTCTCCAGAGCTTCCACATAAGAATGAAATCTAGCCCACACTTTGATATAAGCTTTGGGGTACCTCGAGCAGAAAACAAAATAGTACTACACTAGACTTCCACAAAAATTGTGAGATAATATGTGTCTGTTGTTTTAAGCCAAGGCTTGTGGTAATTTGTTACACAGCACTAGAAAATAAATGTGAGCAGAAATGGCAAAAATATTAAAATTGGATTTAGTGAGAATTGGAACTCTTAAAATTCCGTGCTTTTGAATTTGCTGGAAATAGTTCATGATTTTAAGTAAGTGAAAGTTGTAACTCTGAGGTAAAACATCTGTTAACTATATTAATAGGGGACTTAAGAGGATCACAAGATTTGGGGTAAGGAGAGGGTATATACTATGGAAAGTGAGAGTGGATTTCCCTCTCCCCCTATCTCACTCCTGTCTCTGTGTTGCACTAGCATCTTGTCTCATATTAGATTTTATTTTGTGGTACTTCAAGAATATAGCATCTATTTCCTGTGAAACAAAATGGAAATCTTTAGAAAAGCTAGAGTAAGGGAACAGATAATTCTACTCAGATATTAAAATGCCTCACTGGGGAGAGACTCAGGAAGTATGAACACAAACAGTGAAGCTCTGGGAGAAAGAGAGTGAACTGGGAGAAACAGTCACATAATGATAATGGCAAAGACTGACTCAGGAAGAAATAGGGCAACTGGGAAATCATTAGCCATTCAAAAATAATTTTAGAGGTCTACAAATGAACCCTGAAAGGATAAAAATGTAGTGGTTTGAAACAACAACAACAAAAACCAGCTATAAAAGTTAATGATGTGAAAATGGTCATAAACAAATTGCGAGAATAATTTCAGAAGAAAAAACAGGTCAACAAGAGGCTATAATTCTTGAATTTACCCTAAATTTAATCTTAAAAAGTAGTAGTGTTGTCTCCTTTTTTCTGCATGCACTATAAACTCAATTAAAGCTCATGGGAGTTATGGGCAACATTTCTAAATCACAACCTCTTTGAGTTATGGGCAGCATTTCTAAATCATAACCTCTTTGAGGCAAATTATTTTGAACTAAATTGTTAAATAGCAACCTTTTCTTGATTTGGTAATAAGCAAGATAACATCCTTGCTCACATTTTATTAGACTTCAAGAAAACATCCGTGAAGATATTTATTCTATAATAGATTTTCGCAGCTGGTCTAAATTGATAAAAGATGTGAATTACTCTCTATGCTTAACCAATGTTCTCATTATGACATAACTGGTGACTTATCTTTCTTAAAGTTATAAAATACCCATTCTGGGATATCTTGCCTTTAAGATATCTTGGTAGTTGCCATCTATAAAATCAGGAGATTTGGGTGTATAAGCTTCATGTGCCCAACTACATTTTACATAAAGTATATGACTTCACTTACCTCACTGGGTTCTTGAGAGTTCTAGAAAGCATAGTCCAGGGTAACATCTAAATAAAACCTACTATTTCTTGTGGAAAGTTATTCTTTCATTAATTACTTTTGGGAGCATTGGTGCCTCTGACACTTAAGTCAGGTCATGCTAGAGAACAGCTTCTATAAGCATTTACTTAATCAATGGGCACCTATTAATAGCTGGGCACTTGACTGGCACTAATGGTACAGGGATGAACATTTGATATAATACTAAATTAATGCACATATATGAATTTATAAGATACCTATTTAAGGGCTCTTGTCCAGGTATCATTGAAGAAACAAATGCAGATTATCTTTGCTGGTGTTGTCTTATTGCATGGATATCAGAGATATCAATGCTCCCCCAAAATAATAAATGAATGAATAATTTTCCATGAGCAGGGAAGGTTATCTCAGCAGTCAAAGAAGTCACTCTAGTCCCAGTTTGTCTGAGACTGGACTAATCATCAAGTTTCTTAAGGAACACAATAAAGCTCAGAAGTTTTTAGGATAAAATCGATGCTCTTGAGATCCACCTTTTCTAGGGTCACTTTATTATATTTTTCAAGGTAAAAGTTCTAGTTGGATTGTTTTATTACCATCCAACAGAAAACACAAGTATTGAGCATACTTTCTGCTAAGGAGCCACATAGGGATATAGGTGCTTCATGTCCTTCTTTTAAAATATCATCTGGTGTATCAAGCCACAGAAATACCCATTCATTTCCTGCATAATCCACCAATCATGTATTCAACCACTAATATACTCATTCCACTCTGGTAGGATAGTACCCCCATAACACACCAACTTCTGCAATTAAAGGAGACATTGTAAAAGTCCTTTGATCCATCTCAGTGCTCACAATCTTTGGGTTCTGCAATATTTGAAATAAGTGATACATGTAAACCTACCAACAACTGAACAACAAAAGATCATTTTAAGCAGACAACAACAGGGTCAACTCCTATTGAAAAATAAGAAGAAAAAAATAACAAAAAAGGCATGGAACTCTCTCTCCAAAGACGATATAGTAAATTCAATTTCCTGGAGAAGTTACAGAGGTAATATAAGTGTGTAAATCTGGACAGATATATGACAAGAGTGAGAAATGCAGCCTATTTGAACAGGAGAGTGGGTGTCCTAGTGAAAGACATTTAAATTAAAATTTAAAAATAAAACCAAACACTGTGTGGGTCATCTTCTGCTGGATTCAGCTCACTGTCTGTCATTCTAAATCCATTGTACTGAATGTTCAGAGGAAAGACAGAAAAGCTAAAATACAAGGGAAGTCTATCTCATCATTTTTTCAAGAGATTATAATCCAGACGAGATTTCCTCTGTAATTTTTTTCCTCCTTTATTCATTTGTTAATTCTTCTTGCCTCTGTCAGTTTCCTAACCAAGGGATTATCTACACTTTCCTTTCCAAGGCGACTATTCACTGAATAGGCGATCCTGCATGGTTAGGACTGTTGTGGTTTTCTTTCATCACTGGTACAAAATGTGCTGTAAGGATTTCCTAAGGGCTCCACTCTATGACAGGAACTCTATCCTCACAATGGAAGGCTCAGTGTTTTTTGGTCACCATCAGTTTACCTTTTTTACTTGATTCCTAGAAGTATTGGGTGGTAGTCTCAGCTTTCAGCTTAGTAAAAATATTATCATGGTTCCTAGGGAGGTACCCTTCCATGATTATTAAAATCTCCAAGTAAGAACATTCAGAGTCACAGGGAAGTTAAAAAATTAAAGTGGATCACAATTAGGTGTTAGCGGCACTGACACAGTGCTACTCTTTGATGGTTGGCTTTATTTCAGGTTATAGAGGCAAGAGAAATACCACATTTTGCAAATCAAGATTATAGGTTTTTTAGAAAATTATGCACAAATGGTAGCATAACTAGATGTTTTTTCACTGTTTTTTCCCAAACTTGCCCCCCAAAATTCAAATATATAAATAGCAAAATTGAAAAAACATTTACAGTGAATATCTATATACCCAACTCCTAGAATCTACATTCTACCATACTTGTTTTTGTCATATATCTATCCATCTGTCTAGCAATCCGTCAATCTATCTTATTTTTGAAAAATCTCGTAAATTATAGTCATCAATATATTTTTGCTTAAGTACTTCAGTATGCATATGCTAACTACAGTTTAATATTCGTTTAGAGTTTAAAAAAAATTTCCAATGTAAAATTTAGATACAATGAAATACACAAATTTTAAGTGTTCATTTGCTGAGTTTGACAAATGCATATATCTGTATGGCTTATACCTCAACATCACCTCAAAAAGTTACCTAAAGCCTTTTTTTTTTGTCCATCTCCAACTTTTCCCCTGGCAGAAAACAAAACAAAGCAACAACAAAAAACACTTTTCTGATTTTCAAAAACTATAGTTACAGTTTAGTTCTAGACCGTCATATGAACGAAATCGAACAGTCCATATCCCTTTTTAATAGGATTTATTTCACTCAGTCTGATTTTCTGAGAGTCATTTCTACTGTTGCATTTATTAGCAGTTTGGTTTTTCAAATTAGTGAATGTTTTCTATTGCATGAATATGTCACATTTTATCACTTCTTCTATTGATGACACCTAGTCTGTTTCCAGTTTTTGGAAGGGCTGGCTCATAGTGATTCTACAATTATACATCCCTATCAACAATGTATGAGACCTCCAGTTGCTTCACATTCTCACCAGTATTTGATGTTGTCAGTAATTTCTTAATTTTAGTCATGTAGATGAGTGTGCAATGTTATTTCACATGTTTTATATTTTCATGTCCCTGATGATTAATTATAGTATCTTTTCTTGTGTTTATTTTCAATTTCTATATTTTACTGGGTGAAGAGTCTGTTTAAATCTTTTGTTTATTTTAGATTTGGCATATATCTTATTATTATTGATTTATAGGAGTCCCTTATATATCCTAGACTGGTCTTTAGTCAGCTATTTGTGTTTGTAACTGGATTGTTTTAATTGGTCATTCCATCAGACCCAAGTCTAGCCACTTATGAAATTTAAGACTCTTGCTAGGATGAGCAAACCACTTGTCATTAGCCTACTGTCTCACTTCTTTTTCTTTGTCCTCAGAAGCACACATAAAGAACCTTGTAAATTCCTCTTTAAGTATCCTTAAGAGAGATGTTGGTCCGTTTGAAGTTGCTAAATTCCATTTTACCAATACCACCTATTTGAAAAAAAAAAATGGAATGAAAAGAAATTTGCTAAATAACAATCAAGCACTATGCTCGTTATGTTGACTGTGGAGATCAAAGTTGTATGCATGTCCAAACATATGCATCAAATATATATTAAATATATGCAGGGTTTTGCATATCAATTATTTCCAATATAACTGTAAAAACTAAATCAAAATAAATTTAAAAAGTACATGCAAGAAAAAATCAACCTCATATATTTTACAGTTTACAAGTCATTTAAAATAAATATATCATTTCATTTGATACTCATTGATAGCCCTTAAGCAAGGCTCCTAGCTCTGCTTTCCAGATGCATAAATGGAGCCTTAGTGAGGATAAGGTTCTTGCTCAAGACCATCCAGCTGTTAAAAGGAAGAGTCAGATTCAGTTCTCCTGACTTTGTCCCTTTCCAGTACCTAGCACCATAGCTAAAATGCACCCTAGATGTCAGTGTCAGAATTAAGATTGGAATTTCTTACACCAAAGCTGAGCCCCGCTAATGAGTTGCTAATTCTGCATTTCAAGGCTATGCTAAATGCATCCACCCTGTGCCCTGTTTTAATAAATGCCAGGCGTATTTTGGGAAACAATTTGGAAAATTAACAGCAACTCAACTACTACTCCGGGCATATATGCTTTTTGATCCTAGTATTTTGAAGATTTCTGTATACTGAACAAAAGCAGTTAGGGTTAGCATCTCAAGGGTTTATTCTTAGAAAAAGGTTTTGCAGATGATATGCAGAAGACATTTACTAAGATAAAATTATTCTCATGACATGAATCGGCTTATTGCTGTTCATTGCCTTTAAAATAATGGGTTCCTTACGTTTGTTGGATTTATTTTAACACGTTAAACCATTTTCAAAAGTGAATGTCAATTTGAAAAATTACTCTCTCCATGTGTTCAGTAATGGAAGGGAAGCTCACAAGTGCGCCGTCAGCAAATATTCAAGGGTTTCTCTCATTAAGCCTTCCCATTGCATCTGAGCAGGTGAAAGGATTAGAGGACTTAATTCCTGCTTCTAATTACGTATCCATCTGAGCTTTAAATATTTACTACTTCTTAGGTATCTTGCAGTTTGGTAATCTTTAATGAATCAGTTATGTGTTGTGAATTATCACAAAAATGCCCTATAGAACAATCTTATCTTCTGTACTGTCCCCCTCCTTGTAAGCCCAGGCCTGCTGAAAGTAGGTTAGTTAAACTAGATCAAACATACGTCTAAATAATTGAAATGGGGCTCCCTCTGAGAGTAGAAATCCAGTTGTAAAGCTAGTGCTATAACTGAGTAAAAAATTCTTCTGTCATTTTGTTTTAAATTTTCTGTAATTAAAGTGTTTTCTTTTCCTTTATCACTTTTCTTGACAAACACCTGTACATAGTAGATATTCAGAAATCATCTACAAATTGAATTTAAATTTGTTCTTTCTTGGGGAAACAGACCAGTTTTTTCTTTTTTGTTTTTCCTTCCCAACTCCTCTAAATACTCAGAATCGTGGATAATGATTTTACACTGACGTTCTAAACTGGAGTCAATAGGTAGAATTAAAAGGGTCTGTGAACTTGGGGGGAAATTACCTTTCCCATGAAAAATCTATAATTATAAATCAGCATTTTTTCTATTGTGATATAAGCACCCCCTCAAAATATTGTAATGCTAGCAGAATTCCTAAACATTTGCAGACAACAGAAATGATAGATATTTAAAAAATCATATTAAGGTTTAACAGATATTTTAATATATAATTCATGTTTACCACAATTTCAAAATTACTGGACTCACTCCTGGATACTTTCATTTACTGCATTCATAAAGACGCATATATATTACAATATCACATATTTGATTTTTTATTACTTTAATAATATTTCAATATATTCAGTTCCCTTACTAATCTCATGCAACTTATTTTATGGATTTGAACAGGGCTGGAACTAGGATCCTATACTGTATAAACTAGGTCCTGAGCTTTGCATAGTTCCTTAAAAGTGAGATACCAAAGGGCAACATGGAAGAAAGCACCGACTCTTGGGTTCATTCAAGTGTAGGCTCAGCAAGAACAGATCTGGTACTTCTGCAGATTTGAGAGTTATTTCTTAAATTTTTCATTCTCAGTACCTTCTTTGCCTCACCCTAGTCCACGTCCTGTTTTTCAAAATACTGTGGGAGTGATTTCTTTTTCAGTTGTAATTCTTGACCATGTCCTCATCCTTCCGTACAGTCTAGCATATCAATGAAAACTTATCTGGTATTTGGGAAGAATGAGGGCCATGGAGTCCAGAGAAGTGTGGTTTTGCTCACACTCAACATTCTATTGTTGCCTTGGGAGACAGAGCAACAGCCCACAGAAGACACTGAGACCAAGAGTTCTGAGACACAGCCAGTTGCAAAGTAAGAGGATGGTCACAAAATGTGCTAAGGACACAAATTTTGAAAAGGACCTTAAATAGATGCAAGATGTACCCAACACTTTCTAAGTATCTATCTGAAGTACTTGTGTTCCGCCTTAATGCTGAGAGTCTATGACTATGAATCTGGGGAAATATTCAGATAGGGTTAATTCCTTTTTTTAATTGTATGATTCCATTTATGTAAGCTTCAAGAGCAAGCAAACCAATCTATTGCTACAAAAATCCGAACAACTGTTGCCTCTGGGTTTGTGTGGGGGGTGTGGACATAGGCTTGAAAGGGCACAAGGAAACTTCCAGGGGTGATTAAAATACTCCGTATCTTGCTTTGGGTAGTGATTACAAAGTAGTATACATTTGCCAACATTTATTAAACTATACATTGAGGATATGTGTATTTTACTGTGCATGAAATATATCTCAATTAAAGAACAATATAATCATATGTTTTTGTAAGTTTGCTGCTCAAAAGAGACTTCTTCAAGAATCAAGTTCAATGAGTCATTTTATTTTCCTATTAATTTCCTTCACTTCTTTGGGATCATACTTACAACTCATGTATGTTAATAACATAAGATGTTATTACCATGCCTCCTGAGAACTCTTAAAAATGAGCAACTTTCTCAGGCTGGTAGCAAAAGAGGAAGTCAGAAAAGTTGAAAGCATGATGATGATTTGATGTTCTGTTGCTGACTTGAAAGTGGAGAATAGGCAGAGAATATGGGTGGTGTCTAGTTAAAGGAGACCCTTAATTAACAGCTAGCAAAAAAAAAAAAAAAAAAATGAGTCTCAGTTCTACAACTGAAAGGAACTGAATTCTCCCAGCAAATGAGAATGGGCTTGGAAGAAGATGTCTCCCCACAACATCCAGGTGAGGATTCAGTTCTGCAATCATCTTAATCTCAACCTTGTGACATCATAAGCAGAGAACATCAGCTATACCATGTCAGACTTCTGACCTACAGAATTGTGAACCAATAAGCAGGTACTGTTTTAAGACATTAAATCTTTGGTAACTTGTTACATAGCCATAGAAAACTAACAGAGGAATTGACCGTAGAAAAAAGGAATGGGATAAAATACATTTGATTATCCAATGGTATGACCAAGTAAAACTCTGTCAAACTAAAGTGCTGTGTTACAGATGTCCTCAAATTTTGTGTTGCCATCTCTGTCCTTTTCCAAACTTCTCCTTACATAATTCCTATGGAATATCTGTGAATTGAGTAGTATGCAAATGGAAAAATCTAACTCCACAGCTAGCAATCTTTCATTAGGAAGTGATGTTTACTGGTCTAAAAAACAGAAATATTATAAATTTTTTTCTCTGCTTTAATATGGTCTCTTTGCTACAGTACAACTTTTCAAGATAAATTGGGAGACTCTGAGAAATCATAAAGGGCATATATTGTGTCATATTTGCCTTTAAATATTAAAAACTCATTCTCATCTTTGGAACACAGTAGACACTCAAACGGATTGAATTGAAAAGGGAACAGGACAAAGATCAAAATTTACAGTGATCAATTTTATTTTTGACAAGCTTTTTGCCATATAAAAGTCATGATATCTGAAACATATTCATTACACATATTCAAGAGAGCACAAATACCAGTATGTAAAACAGCAGACTAAAGAAATTCAGGAGTGAAAAAAATTGACATGTAGGAATACTCTACAGTGTAGCATTAAGAATATGATATTTAAACTCAAAGCTGAATCTAAAGTAAAAATGAAAAAAACTGACTTAGTTCAATCTCATCTCAGCTAGAATAAAACACTGAGATCTTGGGGAAATTACTTAACCACTCTGAAACCTCAATTTCTCAATGTAAAGGAGAAATAATTAAAATAATTCTTCCAAATGGTTGGTTTGACTATCAAATGAGATCATTTATGCAAAACCCTTAATGCAGTTCTTGGCTTATTATAATAATATTAATGGTAGTAATTAATTATCAAAACTGACCACATTTCTGTTAAACACTATATTTTGAGAGCACAATGATACTGAATCCAAGGTAAATGTTATTAGCATACTGATGTTTTATTTTCTGACTTATGGCATCACATTTTTTTGTTAAAAAAATTGCTGATTTGTTTAACAGTCTCAGGTAGCATGAGATACACATATCTCCTGCTACCCATTGAATTAATGATTTTGAGTCTATGATGTATTTTGCTTTTCTACATTGCTGCAGTACAACTTTACTTGTGTCATCAGCCTCAGAAGAGTCATGCTAGTTTATTAGGAGCATGATTTGCTTTCCAGAAATATCCTTGAAATCAACAGAGCCATTGCCATTCTTACTTTAATTGTTCTTAGTCTGATAGGAAATAGAATAAAGAGATCAAAAACATCTATTTCTGATTATTTTGAGAACAAGGAAATAATACATAAACCACAACAATGATGACAGTTATTGTGCATCTGAGCTCATCGATGAAATTGGTGAAACAGTAATGTGACTGTTACAATAGTAAGAAATCTGACACCAATATTGTTCAGTACAATTTAAAGACATTTTCTGTAGTCTTATAACTTTAGCGTTTCTGGAACAACTGAGGAAATGCAAATGAATAATCTGGAAAACAGACACATTTACATTAACTCACCAACATTTCACATATAAAATGCACTCACTTTAAACAAAGACTCCTCAAAGCACCAGATGAATAGAGCTTTGACCATATATGTTTGGTTTAACTCAATCATCATTCAGTTCTTTGTTGACTATATTATTTCCCTTTTAAGTTTTAAGCAACACTTTGCTAAAAGGTCATAAAACCCATAATAGTACAAAAACACATTCCAAGGGCAAGTGTGAATACACTTACTGACCATATGTCACCATTCTGTAGCTGGAGAATAGAGTTATTTCCTAGCATGTCTCAAAGAGGATAGCAAATTAGTGAGTAAGTCACCAACATTTTCAGAATAAATATTTGAATCAATAGGGATAACGTATTAATATTCAGAAACTTTTGTTGTCCAGAAGAAAGTAACATTTTTAAATAAAAATAATGAAAAATAATAAAATATCAGAGGCCTGATTTGTCATTGTTCTACCCTTAGTTGAGAAATTCTGGAAAGAGATAGCTTATCCTAAGTGGGCTTCTGTTTCCTTATTTGTAAAATAAATCATTTTGACTAAATGTCTCTATAGTTTCTTAAAACACAATAACTGCTAAAGTTGAGAGTGTGTGTTTATCTGCCAAGGTATATTATATACAGAAGGATCACTACAAGGAAAATAATGAATACCTAGAAGTTGTACACATACAACAGCAAATTTCTTGCTAGACCTTTCTATAGAAAATTAAGGGAATTTACACTTAACGTCAGATCATTTATTTCTCTTTTATTACAATAAGTAATTTATATGTTCTTGGGTTATAAACATCTTTAATTAATTTTTATTTTTATCTAAAAATGCAAATGACATTCTTTAAAAGTACATATTTTCAGTTAAATCAAGACTATATGATGTAAATAAAAGAAAAATAAAATAAAAACTGCTTCAAATAATGAAGGATTATTGGATGATGCCATTGAAAAAACATAAACGCCACAATCCAGTTAATGCTCCAGGTCATTCATTTGTGATTCTCTTGATGTTCTCCTCAGTGTTGGCTTCGTCTTCAGGCTGCTTTAATACTTATATAACTGTCAGACAGGTGAAAGCGTCAACTACAAGGATGACCTCCTCATTCTCATCCTTGTGGAGTGAGCATTGCTTCACCAAAACATCAAACAAATTCCTGTGCTTTCTCTTGATTGAAGAACTTCTAACTCAGCTCCTGTGAACACGGAAAATGCCAAATAACAACTGGCCAAAGGCCATTCTCTGGTCCGGTATCCATGGGATAGGGGTAAGGGTTGCCCAATTAGGGTTAAACTAATGCTACGCAATAATGGATAAAAAGTTCTTCAAAGAAAATTCTAGTCAATGTTAGGAAGAGAGAAGTAAGGAGTACTATAGGTTATGAAACTGACCGATGCCTAACATATCAGAATGCATTCAAATATATGGAACGTTTACAGCCAAAATATTACACATGTTAGTTACTTAGTGTTTTCTCATAGTGTTTGGGACACCAAATCTGAAAAAAATAGATTTGATTTAAAGTATTGGTGAATATTTATTGGATCTCTTAATTAGAAATGGCTTTAAATATGAAAGCAATGGACAAAATGTAAGTGAAAGGATTACAACATTTAAAAATTGTACCTAAAGAAATCTATAAAAATAAACAAGTATAAATAAGGAGTTGCCAGAAAAAGATGAAGAATTAATAGCCTTCAAAATTAAATGATTTCTGCACAACAATGCAAATGACAGTCTACCTTGTAGCAGACACTGTTGATGACTCACTCCACTCCTCTTGGCTTATAAATTGGGGACTGGGAGAAGCGAGTATCTGCTTCTCCTCACTTTAGCATCCTCTGGTACCTATGGCAGGTTCAAAGTGCCAGAGAGTTAATCCCCAACTCCTCAACAGCTACTAACCACAGACTGACAGGAGTCATTGTGGAAATAACCCAGCTTTCCAGTCCATGGGTGGAATGACCATGAGCAGAAACTGCTAAAACACAGACCCTTGATCTGCCCACTTCACTTCTCTCTCTGACTTCCCCTCTCTCTGATCAGAGTTTCCCAGGATTACCAACCAAATCCACTGCTTCTGCTGAAATACCATATTCAGGGAATGTTCCTGTAAGAACCAGAATGAATACACAATTCACCAGTAGTTTAAAATCATTTTCAAAATTAAAAGAGTAGGTTTTAAATGTTTTTAATCAAAAAATATGATAAGCATGTAAGGTAGTGGATTTGTGAATTAGCCTGATTTAATCATCCCTCATTGGAAACAGCAAAATATCACATTGTACTACATAAATATACGCAATTATATTTTTTCAGTTAAAAATAAACATTTTGAAAAGTGAATACATAAATCACAACAGAAGAAACATGAAAGTGAAAAAAATAAACTTTTACTTCTCAGTTATTAAAGAAATAAATGCTTAAGGAAGATCCTATTTTTCACTTATCAGCTTGTCTAAGAGGTAAGACAATATTTCAGTGTTAAAAAGTATATATTCAAGAGATCCTCTCAGCCAGGTGGGAGGCCAAGGTGAGAGGATTGCTTGAGCCCATGAGATTGAGACCAGCCTGGGCAACTTAGTGAGGCCTCGTCTTTACAAAAATTCAAAAAACAGTCAGGTGTGATGGTGTATGTCTGTAGTCCCAGTTACTTGGGAGGCTGAGGTAGAAGGATCCCCTGAGCTCAGGAGACTGAGGCTATGTGAGCCGTGATTGTGCTACTGCACTCCTGCCTAGGCAATGAAGTGAGATCCTGAAAAAAAAAAAAAAAGATCACTCTTGCTAGGAAGGTGATTTGGCAAAAATACATGTCCATATTTTTTCAAAACATTTATGACTTTGAACTCAGTAGGTCCACTTATATGAATAATTTACTAACCTAGTAAAATTACATCTAGTAAATTAGGAAACACATCTTGATTTATTTTATTCTTTATTTATTTTTAAGCTTTTAATTTTTTTATTTTGAAGATGTGGAGTACAATTCAGGGTTAGGTATACAAATGTTCATTATGCAGGTACACTTGTTGATGAAGTGTGCCCTCCTCCCCTGGCAGTTTCCCACTACTGCCAATCCTGCTTCCCCACCCCCACTCCCGGCAGTTTCCTGCAACTGCCAATCCTTTTCTTGTAGTATTACAATAATTGTTCAAGTCCACTTATGAGTGAGAACATGTGATACTCAGTTCTTTGTTTCTGTGAAAGATCACTCAGTATTATAGACTCTCAGTCTATCCAGGTTGTTGTGAAGTTCATAATTTTGTTCTTCTTTATGGCTGCGTAATATTCCATTGTGTATAAGATAGACAAGTGGGACCTCATCAAACTGACAAGCTTCTGCAAAGCCACAGAAACCATCAAGAGAGAAGGGAGACAGCCCACAGACTGGGAAAAAAAATATTTGCCAACTATATGTCTGATAAAGGTCTAACAGCTAGAATCAACAAGGAACTCAAAAATGCCGAAAAGAAAAAAACAAACAGCCCCATTACAAAGTGGGCAAAAGATATGAATAGACACTTCTCAAAAGAAGACATAGGAGCAGCCAACAGATACATGAAAAAATGCTCAGCCTCACTAGTCATCAAAGAAATGCAAATTAAAACCACAGTGAGATACCACCTAACTCCAATTAGGATGGCCATCCTCAATAATTCAAAAAACAACAGTTGCTGGAGAGGATGCACTGTTGGTGGGAGTATAAACTAATAAACTAATATAGCCTCTGTGGAAAACAGTTTGGCTATTTCTAAAAGATCTAAAAATCGACCTTCCATATGAACCCCATAATCCCCCTACTGGGAATATTCCTGGAGGAACTCAAATCACTCTATGAAAAAGATACCTGCACACACGTTTGTTATGGCATTATTCACAATAGCAAAAACATGGAACCAACTGTGCTGCCCTTCGAAAGTGGACTTGATTTTAAAAATGTGGTACATTTACACGATGGAGTATTATGCAGCCATAAAGAAGGACAAAAGTATGAACTTCACAGCAACTTGGATGGACTTAGAATCCATAATACTGAGTGATCTATCTCAGAAACATAGAACTGAGTATCACTTGTTCTCACTCATAAGCAGACCTTGAACAATTATCATAATACTATAAGAAAGAGTTGGCAGTAGTGGGAAACTGCCAGGGGAGGTGGGAGGTGGGGTGGGATTGGCAGTAGTGGAAAACTGCCAGGGGAGAGGGGGCACACCTCATCAACAAGGGTAAATGCATAACAAACATTTGTATACCTAACCCTAAATTTTACCCATCTTTAAAATTAAAAATTAAAAAAAAAAGAAAACAAGTTTGTCATTGATATTGTTTGATCCAAGTCTTCAGAGACCTTCCTATTACTTGAAAGTCAGTGGCTACTGCAGGAACAGGTCACAGGCAAAAAGTAATGTACAGATTCTACATGGAAGTTCCAATTTAAAAAAGAAGAGTGACATTGATCTTCACGAGTGCTGGACACACTCCTGGTATACTTCTCCGTGAAGGTTTATTAAGCAGCATGGTGAGGGACATGTGCTGCTTAGCCAGGACCCAGATGAGGGAGGGAGAAGGGAAGGAAGATAGAAGCCTGGGAGAATGACCACTGGGATCTGCACATGTGTACAAGTGGCCCACAGTAAAAAAAATTCAGTATGGTTTCATCAGGATCTGAAAGTGTAGTTTTGGCCAGCTTGGTTCTTGTTCTAAGAAAATAGCCCTTTTTGGTTGGAAAGATTGTAAAATTATTTCAGTTATTGAAAATTTGTGGCAAAAATATGAGGAAAAGCTAAAAAATTAAAGCTCAAATAGTTATCCGTAGAATATATGGCCTTTCTAATAATGAAGAAAATCAATTGAGTCAAAGTTTGAAAAATTGCAAGTTTTTTTTTTTTGCTTTAAGTGAGTCATATGACATGAGATACCACTCAATTAATACTTTCCATACAGTTAGTTTCAAAGGTCTTCCAAATTTACAAATAGATGTCAATTCGTGGCTTAAATAAATGAACTTGCTGTGTAGATAAAAAAAAAATTGTTCGCATGGCTAGTTTCTTCATAGAGGGTGGTGCTCCAGCTATGGTAGATTAAAAAAACCTAGCTTTATGAAATTTTTAAAGTGTGAGACTAATGGTGCCCATATTAAGTAAACCCATTTTTTGACACACAATGAAAATATTTGCATTTAGTTTTTTGTAGTAGGCTCTGAAAAATGTGGTAGATTCAACTGTTAAATTCTTCATTTATGTGCAAATGATTTTAATCATTATCAGTTTATAACTATTAAAAGTAATAGCAGACAATGAATTTAATGGATCTTGTTCTCTTTGCCAATACTTTGTGATTGAGTTGTGGCAAAGTTTTACAGGGATTTACTATACTGCTGAATCCAAGATTTTCTTGAGAAAGGAATGCTTGACAAATAATCAAAAACAAAAAAATCATCTCAGTGTGACTTACATTTCCTTATCAATATTACATTGCATATAAGTGAACTAAATTTGAAGCTCCAAGGAAAGGAAAAGCATTTTTGTAACCTAGCTGGTTATTGGGACTTTTCATACAAATAAATAATAATGTTTTTACACATTAAAAAATGAATAAATGTACAGTTGGTTTTAACTGTAGTACACAGTGTTAAGTGAACTTGCTGTGAAAAACCACAAGACGATTTTGATGGATGCTTTGTTGATAATGATAAGTTTAGAGTTGTTTTTCAATTTATGCAATGTTTCTTAATACTGTGTTGACACTATAGTTAATGAAATAACTTGGATATATGTACTTTTGAAATTTTCATTAAGGTCAAATCAATTTTTTTTTTTTTGAGTTGGAGTCTCACTCTGTCGCCCAGACTGGAGTGCAGTGGCCGCTCCCGGCCACCGCAGCCTCGACCTGCTGGGCTCCGGCGATCCTTCCGCCTCAGCCTTCCAAGGAGCTGGAACTACAGGCG
>CAUYQG010005923.1:0-20608 GCA_963574415.1 Tarsius wallacei
GAGACCTCATCTCTACAATAAATCAAAAAATTAGCCGGGCGTGGTAGCGCGCGCCTGTAGTTCCAGCTCCTTGGAAGGCTGAGGTGGAAGGATCGCCGGAGCCCAGCAGGTCGAGGCTGCGGTGGCCGGGAGCGGCCACTGCACTCCAGTCTAGGCGACAGAGTGAGACTCCAACTCAAAAAAAAAAAAAAAAAAAGAAAATCTAAAAAACCATTAGCGAAATTGGTCAGAGTGTTACAGGAATAAATCAGACCAAGTTGATAGCTTTTCAGCAGTTATAATACTGACCAATAAAGAACAAAGATAAATGTTATAGATATGTGTAAGATAATAAAGATTCTCTAGCAGTTAGGTGTTCTAACCACACAAACAATGGGGTATGAAAAAGTGATCCCATCTTGTGACCAAGAAGATAGCTGTGGTCACTGAAACTCTCCTGAAGTTTTAACAAGGATGCCCTGGTACTAGTGAGTTTTTAGTCCAGTTAAACATAGCTATTTCTGGTCCAGAAGTGAAATCATGCTACATCCTAAGATTTTTTCTAATTTACTTATTTAGGAAACCTACCTAATAGTTCCGAAGACAGAATATAGCAGTCAATCCACTTCGTTTTAAAGTGCTTACTACAATTTAGCAAAAAAATTACCTAGAGAAATACAAATTACCATTGAAAGAGAAATTTCAAATGAGAAAAGCTATTTTCTGCACTGATGAGATGACATTTATTCAGCCCAAAATAAAATATATCAAATTAAATTCAGCAAGAAATGTTTATTGGTATGAATATTTGCAAATACTAAAAAGGAGGGACCCCAAAAGACAGAATTATCTTTTTGGAAGGCAGGCTTATTGTATGTAGTACAGGCTCCCTTCGCTAGGTAAGTTTTCTAGTAACCCATCGGCATCAGCATACCAGCTAGCATTGTCAGGAGAGGCTGCATTCAGCTTCAGTGAATTTCTTTTGGACATACTTTTTCAATGCCTTTGTGCATTTTGTGATAAGTGACTTAGGATCACACCTGCCCACACAGGTGAGTGTTGACTGTTCAGCAGTTTTTGACCCAAAATAGCATAACCCCCAAGCTCTCACCCTCCCAATTCACCCAATATGGCCCTGAGTAAATTCTTTTTGTTTCCCGAGATTTTTTTAAAAAGCCTTAAGGGGAAACATTTTGCTGATGTGGAAGAAGTGAAACCCAAAACAGCCAAAGCACTGAAATGTGTATCAAAATTACAAGTTCAAAAACTGTTTTGAGCAGTGGGAAAAGCATCTCAAGAAGTCTATTGTATCAAACGAAGAGTATTTGTAAGGTGACAGAAATTTAAACATGTAAGAATAAATACACAATTTTGTATGAATAATTTTTGTTTTGGGGGGGTTCCCCTCTAGTATTTAAAGGGTACGTGTTATTACACGCATAAACTGTATAATATTCAAATCAAGGTGCTTGAGGTATCCATCCCCTTGAGTATTTATCATTTCTGTGCCTTAGGACCATTTCAAGTCTTCTCTTCTAGCTGTTTTGAAACATACAATACATTGCTGTTGACTCATCACCCTGCTGTACTATTGAACATTAGAACTGATTTCTTCTCTCTAACTATAGGTTTGTACTCATTGACTGACTTCTCCTCATTCCCCTAACCCTTAACCCACACACCCTTCCCAGCCTCTGGTATCCATCACTCTACTCTCTACATCCATGAAATCAACTTTTTTAGCACTTATATATGAGTGAGAACATGACCTCTAGTTCCATCCATGTTGCTGCCGGTGACATTATTTCATTCTTTTTTATGACTGACTACTATTCCGTCATGTATACTTATCATAGGTTCTTTACACATTCGCTGTTGATAGACACTTAGGTTGATTCTACGTTATTTATTGTAGATAAATAGTACTGCAATAAACATGCAAGTGCAGGCATCTTTTTTGATACACTGATTTCTTTTCCTAAGGTAAATATCTAGGAGTGGAAATGTTTAAATGCATAATAGTTCCATTTTTCATTTTTTGAGATATCCTCATGCTATTTTTCATAATGGCGGTACTAATTTACAAGCCCACCAACAGTGTATAAGAGTTCTCCTTGTTTCACATCCTGACCAGCATCTTTTTTTAATTATTAATAATCAGCCGGGCTCGGTGGCTCAGCCTGTAATCCCGCGCTTTGGGAGGCTGAGGTGAGTGGATTGCCTGAGCCCGCGGGTTCGAGACCCGCCTGGGCAACTTGGCGAGATCTCATCTCTGCAACAAATCAAAAAATTAGCCGGGCGTGGTAGCGAGCACCTGTAGTTCCAGCTACTTGGAAGCCTGAGGCGGAAGGATCGCCGGAGCCAGGAGGTCGAGGCTGCGGTGTCTGGGAGCGGCCACTGCACTCCAGTCTGGGTGACAGAGTGAGACTCCAACTCAAAAAAGAAAATTATTAATAATCATTCTAACTGATGTGAGATGGTATCTTATTCTGGTTTTGATTTGCATTTCCCTGATGATTAGAGACTTTGGACATTTTTCCATATGCCCCAACAGGAAATTTTAAATGATACAGTTATGAGTGGAATTTATCACAAGAATGGATGGATTCTATCTACATAACACATCACGTTCACAGACCAAAGGAGAAAAAGCATAGAAGACATCCGTATATTTGGGAAGGGGCTATTATCACTATCCAGTGTTCAGAGCAGCCAGTAATTTAATTACACCATATAAAAACGCTGAAAATAAATCACTTCTAAAAAATTACTAACGACATATTTTTACCTTGACATAAGCTCTCTCCTATAATAAATTCATAGGTGGCCACTGTTGTCATCAAACTCACCATGACCTTCTGTGTTCCTCTGCTCCTGTTACGCTGGCATTATCATTCATATGTATTCTGTTATTCTGCCTGGTTTTCTCGTCTTTGTCAGCTCTTTTCTTCACATACACTTTCCCAAAACACACAAGTATACGTTGGATCTCTTGAGACAGTAGCAGGAACTCTGTAGTTAGAAGCTTTCAGCCAGGTCATCAGATTAACCTCCCCAGCTATGGTGTTTCCTGCCCCCACAGCTTATCTGCCTATCTGGATTGAAAAAATTCCTCTGGTATTTTGTATCTGGGTTTCAGATATCAGGAGCTCAGATGAAAGAAACTCTTTTTTAAATTGCCCCCAAAATAATAATAATAGTGAGCTAACTACCCAACTGCAATGCCTAATAACAAATTAATGATAGTATTTACTAGCATGCTACACTTTACAATCTACATTTAACTCCACATTCATTATTTTATTTGGTCTTTGTAATATTTCTACAGGCAATAGGAGTTATGATTATCCCCACATACAGGGGAATAGATTGAGGTTCGGGGGATTAAGTGTCTTGGCAAAAGTCACTCAGTTCCATATGACAGAACTACCATTATTGCTCATATGTCTTCCAAATTGGACTAACCTGCTAAGACTGAAAACAGTTTCATTATCCCCATACTAACTGCTGATCGGGCCACAAAACTGGCTTCCGGTGTACAGCTATGACAAAGTCGAGATGATAGGAAGGCATAAAGCAAGGGATTAAAGAAAAAGGAGACAAAGAAAGTACAGAGGAAGGGATGAGGGTGGAATTAACTACATCTGTGAAAAGACATGCATGAGGAAGTCAGCAGGGAGAGCAACTAAAACCTTGATATAAAACTAAGCAAGGATAATTTTAAAGAACAAAAAGAAGATAATACCCAATCTTGCCAAGAGCTAGAGATACAAAAAAAGTCCAAAATAAAACACAGCAAATCAAATTCAGCAGTAAATTTTAAATGATGCAATCATAAGCAGGACTCTATTAATATCATTCACTACATTCACAGAACAAAGGAGAAAAACATGATGATTGTATCAACATATTTGGGAAAGGGAGAAACCTATATTAAATCCAAACACCAGATATCATTTTATTTAAAAACCCAGGAAACTAGAAATGGAAAGGGACATAACTGATGTGAATGTGCTTAACATATTGTATTAGTTATCTGTTCTTGCATAATACATTACTCCAAAAGTTAGTGACATAAAACAATAAATATTTATTATCTCTTGCTTTCTGTGGGCTAGGAATCTAGGAATACCCCGATTAGGTCATTCTGGCTCAAGGTCTCTCATGAGATTGCAGTCAAGACTGCCAGCAGAAGTCTTCTGAAGACTTCATTGGGGCTGGAGGATCTGCTTCCAAGATGGTTCACATACACAGTTGTTGGCTGAAAGCTCCAGTTCCGCACCATGTGGGCTTCTCCATCCTTATGATATGACAGTAAACTTCATCCAGAGCAAACAAAGCAAGACAGCAAAGGAGAAGTCACAATGCTGCGTGTGACCTACCTTCAGAAGTGGCATACCATCAGTTCTATATTCTATTGACCACGTGAATAAACTGTGGCACACATTGGGGGAAATCTCACAAGGACATAAATGCAAAGGGGTGGGGATCACAGGGGGTCAATTGCAGCCTGGCTACCACACCTACTGACCCAAAACTTAACGGTAAAAGTCCTGCTCTTCAACATGACACTGAAGGGCCTGTCCAACACAATAACACAAGAAAAAGAAATGAGAAATAAAGACGGAAAAATAAGTTATACAAGTAAGATCATATGCCAATAAAATGGTTACAAATAATTTTGCATGATCTTAATAAGAGTGAGCTCTGAGGCCAGATTCAGAAATCCCGAGTTTTGTCACTTACAGTGTGAATTTACTTTTCTGTGCATTCATTTCTTCATCTTTAAAATAAAGCACTGATAACACCTATGTGTGGTGGTGTTGTAAGAAGCAAAGGAATTAATACACACCATGCAACTGGAACCGAGTCAGGTACAGAGAAAGTGACCAATAGTTTTAGTTGCTCTTCTATTCAACTACAAGCAAAATCCAAGAATCCAGCAAAGTTGCTAGAATAAGACCACAAAAAAATTAGTGATATGCTGTATTCCTAACAGCAAAGCCCAATTTAGAAAAAATTAAATAATTTATTTGTAATCACAACAAAAATTATGAGATGACGAATACATTCCTAGTTTCCTGAGTTTTTCAATAAAATGATATCTGATGTTTGGATTTAATATATGCTTCTCCCTTTCCCAAATATGTCGATACAATCGTAATGTTTTTCTCCTTTGTTCTGTGAATGTGGTGAATGATATTAATAAATCAAGGAATATATC
Source organism: Tarsius wallacei (assembly GCA_963574415.1). Classification (NCBI taxonomy): domain Eukaryota; kingdom Metazoa; phylum Chordata; class Mammalia; order Primates; family Tarsiidae; genus Tarsius; species Tarsius wallacei. The sequence goes on from CAUYQG010005923.1 coordinate 5,204, forward strand.
GACTTCCTCATAGTTAAAATTATTAAAGGGCAAGAAGTGATACCTAAATCAATGAAGAAATGTGCCGTGTTAATGGCTGGAAATACTATCACAAAGATGTTAATACTTTTATAAATAAATTTATAAATTCAACACAATTCAAATTAATAAAATTCCAACGGGCTCAATCTTCATTCGTTAAACATTTAATTGAACTTCTGAGCTATCACAGTCACTCCTCGAGGTACTGAGGATATAGCAGTGAATAAGACTAGATATATTCCTACCTCATGAAGAAATGCATTTCAAAGTCATTTTGTTGAAAGTAACAAATCCACTCAAGCTATAATAAGGGGCTGGAGGAATAGGAGCTTAGAATATTTATTAAAAGAATACAGAAATACTTTGAAGAACCCAAGAACCAGAACTGCAGTCAGAGCAAACATGGACAAATGCTACACAAGAAACCTAGATAGTCTCAGTAACCATGATGATTCTCTTCTTCTCTGTGAGAGTCTTTTTCTGTCATTCCCTCATTCATTCAACTAACTTTCCTGAGGACCTCTTAGGTGTCATAAAACATTCTTAGCATAGGCTAGGTCTCAGTTGCAAGTTGGCTGCCCCTGGTCTCATGGTGATTACATACTAGTGAAGAAAAATGAGTAATAAAACAAATGCATTTAAGAAAAATAAAGCTTCTGATAGTGACACCTATGATTGAGACTTAGTTAAATTGATTCTTTATCAAAATTTAAATATTGTCAGATGACAAAGAACATCACAAACAATGTGAAAAGATTTAATGAAATTGTGGAAGATATTTGCAGTGTATCTGTCAGACTAAGAATATATGAGGAACTTTTTCAAATTACTAAGAAAAAATAAATAACAGCAGGAGATATAAATGGTCAAAAGACACAGATGAATGATTCATTCTGCAAAAAAGATACCTGCACACATATGTTTGTTGCAGCTCTATTCACAATAGCAAAAACATGGAACCAGTCAGTTGCCCATCAAAGCTGGACAGGATTTTAAAAATGTGGTTCATATACACAAACGAATATTATGCAGCCATACAGAAGGACAAATATATGGACTTCGCAGCAACTTGGATGGATTTGGAGTCGATCATACTCAGGGATCTATCACAGAAACAAAGAACAGAGTCCCATATGTTCTCACTCATAAGCAGACCTTGAACAATTATAATAAGAAAGGGATTGGCAGTAGTGAGAAACTGTCAGGGGAGGGGATGGGATTGGCAGTTGAGGGAAACTGCTAGGGGAGGGAGGGGCATACCTCATCAACAAGGGTACCTGCATAATCAACATTTGTATCCCTAACCCTGAGTTGTACCCCACATCTTTATAATAAAAATTTTTTTGAAAAGACAGATGAAACTCTCATGACAAATAAGCATAAATAGATTTTTTAATTTATTAGTAATCAAAAAAATGCAATTTAAAGCAATGAGACACATATTTGCAACCATAAGGATAAAAAGCTGATAAGGAGTTTCAGAAACATAACCTTTCTTAGTGTGGCTAGTACGGATGTATACGGCTACTTTGAAACAATAAATTGGTAATATGTAGTAAAATTGAAAACACACCTATTCATCATCTAGTTGAATGTAACTTTCAGAAGATTTCTCCAAGAAGACATGCACTAAGAAATTTAATAAACTTGTTTTGGTTACCAAACAATAATTGAAAATAAACTAAATGTATATGAAGAAGGCAGTATAATATTAAAATGTGGCATCGTCATACAGTGAAATATATAGATAAATAAAGGGAATTAAATCTATATGGGTAAGCCTCAGGAAAAATAAATGGCTGAATTGTTGAATTAAAAACAGCAATCGGTCGGGCTTGGTGGGCCAGCTTGTCGTCCCACTTTGGGAGTCCGAGGTGAGTGGATTGCCTGAGCCTGCGGGATCGAGACCAACCCGGGCAACTTGGCAAGATCTCGTCTCTACAATAAAAAAAAAACAGAAAGAGAGAGAGAGAGAGAAGAAATAAATGAATAAATAAATAAAATAAAAACAACAATCACTCCATTGTAGGATAGCAGGTGTGGGATGACTCCATTTACTCCCTTTATGAAATACACACAGAGATGCTACATATTGTTTATGGGTGCATTCATGTTTACATAACAGGGTACAAAATGCCAAATGCCAAGTATAGATCACGTTTGCCTAAGAGTACAGTGGTTCTTAGAGTGGTCCAGCGGAGGTACAAGCTCAACTGCAACTTCAACAGACGGGGTGAACGGCATGAAACTGAGACTGGGAAGGTCAACATGCAGAAGAATAGGGCCATTCGTTCTATGGGCCATTAGTATGTCTGGGAAAGGTAAGAACAGAGGAAGTGAGGCTGGAAAGATAGAAGTGTGGACTGATTATAGGAGATCTTGACCCAGCGGTCTTGTCTTACCTTACAAACCATGGGGAATAGTTGACATTTTTCAGCTAGGCGCTGAAATAGTATGAGTCATTTTAGAAAGATTGACCTGGGGACTGGATGAGAGATGGTTTTGAAATTTAAAAAATTAGAGGGAGTGTCATTTAAAAGCTCGTGCAGCAGCCAAGATATGAAGCAATGAGGTCCTGGATTCAAATGTTCGTAATTCGAGTGGAAAGGATGGGACAGATGGATGCATTGTCACACATACTTGGCAAAATTTGGTGATGGAGAAGAAGACGGGGGTGTTAGGGACTAAATGTTTATATTCCACTCAAATTCATTTCCTGAAGTTTCAGCCCCCAATGAGATGGTATTTAGAGATGGGGTATTTGGCAGGTAATTAAGACTGAACGAAATCATAAGGGGCATAATGGGATTTAACACCCTTATAAGAAGAGACCCCAGAGAGCTCTCACTCTCACCCTCTCCCCAAGAAGTCATAAAGCAAAGGCCATATGAGCACACAGTGAAATAGGAGCTGTTCACAAGTCAGGAAAGAGAATGGCCATTACTAAAAAATACAAAAAATAGATGCTGGCACAGATGCAGTGAAAAGGGAACTCTTATACACCGCTGGTGGGAGTGTAAACTAGTACAATCTCTGTGGAAATGGGTATGGAGATTTCTCAAATAAATGAAGATGGATCTACCATTAGATCCAGTAAGCCTACTACTAGGTATCTACCCAAAGGAACATAGGGCCTTATACAAAAGGAGATCCTTATACCTGTTCCATATGACCTGACCCCTCAATCCCCCTACTGAGAATATACCCAGAAGAGCTCAAATCACCCTATAAAAAAGATACTTGCACACGTATGTTTATCGCAGCATTGTTCACAGTAGCAAGAACATGGAACCAACCATGCTGCCTATCGAAAGAGGACTAGATAAAAAAAGGTGGTACATATGCACAATGGAATATTATGGAGCCATAAAGAAGAGCAAAAGCATGAACTTTGCAGCAAAGTATGGACTTAGAGTTTATAATACTGAGTGATCTTTCGCAGAAACAAAGAACTGAGTTTCACATGTTCTGACTCATAAGTGGACCTTGAACAACTATCATAATGCTACAAGAAAAGGATTGATGGCTTAGTGGGAAACTGCAGGGGCATGGGGCGGTGGGGAGATGGGATTGGCAGTAGTAGGAAACTGCTTGGGGAAGGGGGGCACACCTCATCAGCAAGGGTACCTGCACAGTGAATATTTGTATACCTAACCCTGAATTGTACCCTGCAGTTTTGAAATAAAAAAATGTAAAGGTGAAAAAAAAGACACCTGCATTCATACACTCATAGCACAATTCACAATTGCAAAGATGTGAAATCAAACTAAATGCCCATCAACTGACTAGCAGATAATGAAAATGTGGTGCATACCAGGGAATACTATTCAGTCATAAAAAATAATGAAATACTGTCTTTTGTGGCAACTGTGAAGGAATTGATCATCCGAAATGAGGTCACACAGGAACAGAAAACCAAACGCTGCATGTTCTCACTTATATGTGGGAGCCAAACTAAGGAATTTCAAAGGCATATAGAACAACGGACCTTGAAGACTCACAAAAGGAGGGTGAAAGGAAGGACAGGAAGGAAAAACCACTTACAGGATACTATGAGCACAGGTGGAGACGAAGGGGTGGAGGGTACACTCAAAGCCCGGACTTCTTTGCCACGATTACAAGGCATCCATGTAACAAAATCGCGGGTACCACCGAAAGCCACTGAAATAAACATTTTTAAAAAGAGGTCTCAGAGTAAAACCGACATTGTGGAATCTTGATCTTAGAGTTCCCAGCCTGCAGAGCTGTGAGAAATTAATTTCTGTGGCTTAAGCCAGACAGTCTATGGTATTTTATTACGGAAGCAGATGTGGTCAAAGATAAAACTCAGATTTTCAGTCTGGATTCACATGAAACTCATCATGTTTCTGACATATAGGAAGGTAAGACGATCTAGTCTGAGGACAGACCAATCCGAATCCACATAATTTAGATCAACTCTGTTCCTATGATATGCATATCAAATGGGGTTACATGTCTTATGTATAATAATAGATATAATTGAGTACTAAATGAGAAATGGATGTGTATGCCTCCTGGGAAGAACATTCAATGATTTTAAATTTGAGAAAATAAGATTAACAAAACTGTAAAAAGATAAGAAATCACTCGGAACTTTCTGCTACTGGCTTACATCTGAGTGTGTGGTTCTATTTCTCCTTCTCTAATAATGCTGGTAATGAGATCATTAAACAATTTTACTGCCAGGATTTGCAGTATTATGTTCCTATTGCTCAGAATTTTACTGTTTTTATTATGACTTTCCAGGGCAATATAATGAAGGGAAAACCACTTAATAACCTTTCAAACCAAGAAGGTTTATTCGTTACCAAACTTAAAAGAGTAAAAGAATCAGGTGTTTTTTTTTTTAAAGTAATTGGCCATGTGTTATTCTGATATCACAACAAATCTTCGAGATTAATTTTTTTTCTCTCCCTTTGGATTCATGTTGTTTAAGGTGATTTTCAAATGGCTAATAGAAGTCTACCCAATAGCGGTTCATGTAAACGTTAGTCTAGATTCATCGTGACCAAACTTGCGCGTGAGCTTTAGACACTTAGAATTAAGTACTTAAAATAAGGCATTTCCTCTTTATGGCTTTCACTGGTATTTTATCAAGACCTACCATTTTCTCTATTCAGTCTGGTGAGAATATTTGTACAGATAAGTTGAAACATATGTGGGCAGAATCCTTTGTTCCTCCAAAAAAAGACAAAAACTAGGCCAGGTCTGGTGGCTCAGCCTGTCATTCCAGCACTTTGGAAGGCCGAGGCGAGTGGATTGCCTGAGCCCACGGGTTCGAGACCAGCCCAGGTCACTTGGCGAGACTTCGTCTCTACAATAAATCAAAAATTAGCCAAGCACGGTAGGGTGCAACCGTAGTTCCAGTTACTTGGGAAGTTGAGGCGGAAGGATCACCGGAGCCCAGCAGGTCGACGCTGGGGTGGCCCTGAGCATGCCACTGCACTCCAGCCTGGGCAATGGAGTGAGACTCCAACTCAAAACAAAAGACAAAAGCTAGCATTATCAAAATCAACAATAGATTTTTTTAGAAGTCAAAATGAAAAAGCAAAAAAAAAAAAGTTCAAACCAACTGATAGAGATTTCATGCTATATTTGATGGATAATAATTCGACATTATTCAGCAGAAAGCCTGGCAAATAACTGGCCTGCTATCATTCAAACTGGCCTCCAGGTAATTAAAACTTTCAGTATTTCAAGGGAACTATTTTAATTTAGGTACCTCCAGAAGCTAACTCTTGAGGCAATACACATGTTTATTTGGAAGGTCATCCTGGGAGCCGCTGCTGAACTGGGGCGAGAACATCAGAATCACCTGGAGAGCTTGTTAAAATACAGCTTGCTGTGTCCCACCCCAGAGTTTCTGATTCAGTAGGTCTAGGTTAGCTCTGAAAATATGCATTTCTAAGAAGTTCCTAGGGCGTGCTTACACAAGTAGAGACCACAGTTTGAGAACAACTACTTGCAAGCAATCCATGCATCCCCTCCGGTGAAAAGCCTTTTCTGATGCTCTGTCTTTTTCTCTGCATCTCACTCTGATAACACCTTGCATTTCTCTCTGTCTTAGCACACTTACCACTCTGGATGTTCATGGTGTCTTTACTGCTCTGTCTCCCTGGTTGGACTCTGAGATTCTTGAGGATGAGGATACTTCCTTTCCTCTCTGGGTCTGGCACAAAGTAAACTCCACAAATATTGGACAAGGAAAGACAAGGAAAATAAAGTCACAGGAAAGAGAAAGGGAGGGAGAAAAGAATGGGGAAGGAGAGGGAAAAGAATATGGGGAACAGAAGCCTTGCTAATGACTTGGAATCCTGATTTGCTCAGTGTTTGGTGACACCCCGCAGGCAACGGAGGCTGAGTCAAAGACCCAATGCATCTAGCTCTAGGAAGCGTAGGGATGGCCACATGGACAGGGCAGGTGAAGAAACGGAAAGCAAACAAAGTGAATGATTAAGGCAGCAAGCGTAGTGTGTGATGGAAACAGGCAAGGGAGCAGCTCTGGGAGATGGTGTAAAACCCGCGTCTCCCAGCCAAAGACTGAGGGAGCTGGAGTGTATTTGCCCTGCATCCTTCTGTCATGGGTTAGGGGCTGCCCCCAGGAGTACTTTCATTCACAGGTACTTCCCACCTGCCTTGCAAAGGTCCGGGACGTTGAAAGCAGACTGGCATGGGTGCCAACAGTAAGGGAATGCCATGGGAGATGGATGAAACACTAACAGCATTTGCTAAGCTCTGTGACCAAAGAGAAATTTCCATCCGGTTATGTTCAAGAAAAAAGAAAGAATCTGGGTTCGAATATGAAAACTTGGTATGCTTCCTGTGCCTTGATCAACAGATTTTAGGCTTTTTTCTATTGGAAGAATATGCTTTACTGTAGTGGGAAGACAGAGAGGCTGTGACACTGAGACTTATTATAGGAAGTAGCAATTTTATTTACACCGGCTGACTCAGGTGGGCTAATGCTCTTTTGCATTTCCATGAAAGCCTTCAGTCCTTGGCTATTTGGTTTTTCTCAAACAAAACCAGTCTGGCAGATTTTCAGAGCTTGTCAATTGATTTTCAAAAGGAATATTTTTAACTGCTACCAGCCCGCTCTCTGCCACATTACAATGGTAGGAATAAGTCCAAAGCAAATTTAAGAAGAGACACCCTGTAAAAGAATCACACATTAGCCTCACCCAGATCAAGCATCCCTGGAGACAGCTGATTGTTGACTCGACCACCCCGAAGTAATAAGAATGTAAAACAGACAAGATGAATGCATAATGTTGTGGCCCAAGGAGGGGCCTAGAATGGTGGAGCAGAGAGGTTCTTTCTGTTCCCTGTGGTTTTTAGCAAGTGAAAGGAAAAAAAACACCTCCTGCGGTGTCTTCTTTCAAAAAATAGCTAGTCAAGGTGACTGTAAAGTAACCTACAAAAGTAAGTGAAAACACGCCCTTACAAATTATTTGCACAAGCTTTTTGAGTAGGTTGTTTTTGATAAAGTTAAATTTTCTGCTGACTTGAAAGCATTGTTTTAAATGTTGCATAAATCCAAAAATAGTTAAATATACATCGAGTTGTACGATTTTTTTCATTTTTGACTATTTGCCATCATTCCTCAGCCCAGTTAATAAAATCGCCTTCGTGTGGATTACAACTCGGGTGCATTCAGCATTCAGTAGATGATGTTGTGAGCGAGACTGGACCAAGCGTCTGTGTGACACAGTAAAGTCAACACAGTCCGCGCTTCGAAGAGATGTATGCCCTAATAAAGCAGACACCGCTGATGTGTAGAAAAAGTTAGATTGCTGAATGACATCGCAGAAAATAGGCCAAGGAAAGTCAGAGAGGGGAAGGTTTACTTCATGGCAGGGAAGATAAGACCTTGTAGGTCAGGGAGCATTTGAACAAAGTCCTAAAGCATTTGCAGGACTTGGAAATGTGGAAGGGAGAACAGAATTCCATGGATAGAAAGCAGAACACAGACATGGTGGCAATGATACAGAGACCCTTTAATGCCTGTCCATATTGTCACAGTCCCTAGAGAAGGGCACGGCCAGGGTGCCAGCGCTCCCATGCCTTCCTGAACAATTTTCCTGTGAGCTAATAAAAGATATGCCTCTCCTTATCTCCTATGCATTCCCAATAAGTAGCTTCAGGGGATCCTTGACTTCCTTGTAGTCTAGGCCCCATCAACTGAAAGATGCAAATCTCCTTTTACTCCCTTTTTCTGAGCGGTTATAAGTTTGAATGATACAGCATCAATGGAATCGTGAGCCTTGTGAATTACATAACTTTTGTATCAATGTAATCGTAAGCTTTGCAATTTGTATAATTTTGCATAATGCTTGATGTCTTCCGTCCTTTAGTCTACGGCAAGCTTGATTGCCGTTTCTGCCAGGCCCTACTGATAAAAGCGGTGAGATGCCTCTGATACCTGGCACCAGGAAGTCTGGACACAAAAATGTCACTTTTGATAAATGGGCTAAAACTCATGTCCTATGCAATGCTCTGCTGGTCACATGGCTAATGTGTAGGTACCGACAACTCTGGACTATAAAAGTGAACTGTAAAAGCCTAGAGGGTGGGCAGAACCATTTTAGAAAGACCTTGAGTCTGGCTCTGCTCCCTGGATTCGACCTCAGAAATAAACTTTCTACCAGTTCCCTGCCTCTTGGATTGATTGGTATCAAGGGGAGGAGCAGCCAAGTATTACTCGGACCATAACAGCAAGACAACGTGGGTGACACTAACATGAAAATAGAGTTAAACTTGATGGGCACCTGGAGTACATACAGAGGTAAGAAAACTCGAGTTTGTCAGAGTGAAAGTTCTAGAACTGCACTACCTAAGACAGTGGCCATAAGCCACTTGTGGCCATTGGGCACTTGGAATATAGGTAAAAATATATTTGGAAGACTTAGTAGAAAAAAATGTAAATTATACCTAATAATTTTTATATTGATGACATGTTGAAATGATATTTTGAAACTGTTGGCTTAACTATTACTTCAATTTTACTTTTTTCAACAGACTCCTGTAAATTTTTTATGATTTATTTAATTGACAAAAATTATGATTTTATAGGATATAATGTGACATTTGGTATATGTATTCATCATAAATGATTAAATCAAGCGAGTGAATCTATCGATCACCTGGCATTTATTTTGTGTATGTGTGTGGTGAAAATATTTAAAACCTACTCTTTTAATTTGTAAATATACAATACATTTTACACTCTGTAGTCACCATGTCGTACAACAAATCCCCAGAATGTCTTCCTTTTCTCTAACTGAAACTCTCTACCTGTTGACCACCAACCCCACATTCCCCACCCTACTCCAGACCTTGGTCACCATCCTTCTACTTTCTACTTCTATGAATTTGACTTTCCTGGATTTCACATATAAGTGAGGTCATGTGATATTTGTCCTTCTGGGCATCGCTTATTTCACTTAACATAACGTCCTCTAGGTTGTGGCTTGCATTGTCTATTGCACGATGCAATTCTAAAACCAATACCCAAAATGTTCTTACTTTCTTTTGTAAGTAGTTAAGGTCTTTAGGATAGAGAGGCAGATGGCTGGGCAACGTGATTAACAAATCTGATTCAACTAGATGAATCTTGATTTAAAAGTGAGGGACTAGGGTAGAAAGAAGAAAGAGCAGAAGGGACGATCTCATGAAGCAAGGTACACTGAAGACAGGTTTCAATGATGCTGGGAAGGTAGGATTGGTAGTACCAGGCTTTGGATCAGAAGTTATGCCATCAGATGCAGGAGAGGGTGGAATCAAGCACAATGATTGGATAAAGAAATCGGAAGAGGTATGATGATATTAATGGGAAAAGGCAAGATGGGGTAGGTTTAAAGAAGAAAAGTTCAGCTTGAGACACATGAGTTATACAGGAATCCATGGGGCATACGGCGGGGAGGCCAAGCAGACAGGTGGATATGTGTGAGCACACATGTTCCTAGAACCTGGGAGCTTCCCAAAGACCCTAAGGAAGACACAACCACTAACAATTGTTTTTTTCAAGTGGCATCTTTTACTCAAGGAGTGGAACCTTCTTGCTCCTCTCAGGTGTGGATCCCACAGCCTCATGTGCCAACAAAAACACGATAAACTGTCAGATATCATCAGGTCTGTCAAAAGGAGTTCAAGCTACGGAGAAGCATAAAATAAGGGAAGACTCCTCTTGCGTCCAACCATGACTTATTGAGCTCCCTAAGGGTCAGGCACCACAGAGCATACTGGAGGAATATAAATGAATGAGCCCTAGGCATGGCCTGGGAACTTTTACAGGCAAAACGTCTCAGGTAAGATGAAATGTTAAGGAGTGATGAAGCTGGTACAACCGTGTATCAGATCCTTACGTTGTGAAGATTTCAACCTCTCATGGAAACAAAACTTGAAGCAAAACGGTGCTGTTTTCACGTCATGATTGCTTTTCTCATGAAACAATACTAGACTTAATACTTTTAAGCATTCTGTATCTTTAAGCTCCTGTTCTTTCTACTGTTGATTTCCAGGAATCATTTCTTTCCAGTAGAGACAAAGTCTGTTTTGCATTCTATGTGAAGTCGTGTCTCTAATTTTAAAATATCAAATTTAAAATATCAAGATACCCACAGGAACCTCCTTACAGCTGAGAAGACTACACATTGCAGACGAGAAGAGACCATATCCATCTACCAGAGAAGCAAATGAAAACACCGCATCAAATTCTCAAAGCATTAACTGGCATTATATTGTAGTTCAGATGCAATTAATTGTATGGAGGTTGGCTGGTGGCAGTCTAACAACCATAAACTGAACATTTTGATATATTTGGGGCAGGGGAAACGAGGCCATCGAAGCCTTGAAGAATCATTGTCTGCTCATGAAGTCTGACCCCTGTGTTAAAGGAATAGAGAACACAAACATTTTTCAGACAGAGAGATTGCAAAAAGTGTCTGCGGTTGAAGAAATTGAATGGTTATCAACAGAAACTGTAATCATGTCGGACAGAGGATGTAAGTACTGCACGATATTAAGCTTGAGCTCTGTCCTTTCCACTGACTGAAGGCAGCCCCACGATCTTTCCAGATCTTTATGGTTGGTTCTGGCAAAACACACTGCAAAATTCTTTACAGAAAGAAGACACAACTCTAAAAAAAAGTCCAAGTATGGAGATTTCTTGCTGCTGGTAGATTATGCAGTCACTTCAACTCACTTCTCTTTCAAAATTAGGAAAGATGAGATAGACAGGGCTCTAAGATCCTGCTGTGTTAGAATCCTGGCAATATATTCAAGGATACAGCCATGACATTGGGGCAAGAGTTTATGGCAAGTCTTTAAGCTTGTAATTAACCCTAAAAGAAGAAAATATGATTGAATGATCACTTTAATAGCGGGAGAATAAATGATGATACAGTGACAGATCAGACAAAGAACTTCTTTCTCCAGAGAAAAAATATTACTGCAATTTCCATTTTGATTTGAGCTGAACTATTATTTAGTAAAACTCTGTAACTCCTTGAAAACCATTAATTCAAATCTTTTAAGGTGTCAGTAAAATACACTGTGACTTCATTTTTTTCTTTTCATTGCTTCAGAAGTCCTGACAGTAGAATGAATGCTTAAAAAATGGCATTTTATGTGACCCTTCTAATGATTATAAAAAATCAAGGCACTGATCTTGCCCTTAGTCCACATTTAAATGATGGCACGGTCATGCCCCTTTCCCATGGTGATATTTGTTTAAGCTTAATGTCTGTACAATTAGAAAGTCGTCTTGTTTCATTAAATGCAAGACACTAATTTGAAAAGAGATGAAGAGTCCATACCCCAAGCTCTCTAAATGCCAGCTAGGAGCAAGTTATACTGAGAAGGATTTTTTAAATTGTTATATAAAAAATACTCCTTTTTAAGAGGAGAGATAGCTCACATTTACTGAATTCTTACTAAATTCCAGGACAATTAAATGCTGTATATAGAGACATCATTTACTTCTCATCCACTTTACGAGATTCTAAAACAGAAATGCCAGGGATTGGCATTGCTAAAAATGTGGAAACCGACCCTAGCAAACTTTGCCCCCACTCCCACCCCTTGCTTTCCACCTTCTCACCCTGACACTCCACCCTCCACCTCCAAATTGCTGTTCCTCTATCTTACAAGACTCGCTTGACAGACTGCTACAGCATAGGGCCCTACTGTCACCCTGACACCGTGCAGAAGGTACACAAGCATAAAGGACAGTAATAAACATGCATCTTTGAGACTCACATGGAGAAAAAAGTACACTCTAAATGTGTTCTTCCTGTATTTACTACATTAAGCTAAAAAAGGACATGTTGAGGGTTTTTTTTTTTGCCATAGCTAATAATTTTCCCTTTTTATAAATAAGCGGAAAGTAGCATAAGTATTGTACAAAGATTGCAGGATGAATAAAAAAAAGCTGCAATTAATTGCAAAGTTAGTGGTGGTAACAAGGAATATAATTACCTGTTGAATGCTGAATTAGAAACATTGGTTACAAGCAACAGAAATCAAGCTGAGTTCACTTAAGCACAAAGAGGAATGAAGGGATACTAAAGCTTTAAGACACAAATCAATCGAAAAGACTGAACTTGGAAAGATCAGAATCAGAAAAACTCTGACTCTTGGCATTCTTTTAAAAGTAGGCCCCTGGGCCAGGTTCAGTGGCTCAGCCTGTCATCCTAGCAGTTTGGGAGGCCGAGGTGAGTGGATTGCCTGAGACTGTGGGTTTGAGACCAGCCCAGGCAACTGGACAAGACCTCATCACTACAATAAATTAAAAAAATTAGCCAGGCATGGTAGTGTGCACCTGTAGTTCTGGCTACTTGGAAGGCTGAGGCAGAAGGATCGCCGGAGCCCAGCAGGTTGACGCTGGGGTGGCCATGAGTGTGCCACTGCACTCCAGCTTGGACGATGGTGTGAGACTCCAACTCAAAAAAAAATTGGTCCATGATAGCCAATAAGTACATGAAAAGATGTTCAGCATCACTAGCTATAGGGAGATGCAAATCAAAACCACAAAGAGATACTATTTCACACCTTTGGGGTGATGTTTAATACAGCTGTATGTTACAAATATTTCAGCCTTAAAAAGTAGTGAAATGTTGACACGTGTGACAACATTGATGAGCCTTGAAGACATTACGCTAACTGAAATAAGCCAGATATAAAAGAACAAATACTGTATTACTCCACTTGTGTGTGGTACTTGAAGTAGTTAAGTTCATAGAGAGAGAAAGACTGGTAGTTGCTGGGTTCTGGGGGAGGAAGGAGTGGGGACTTAAAGTACTGAGTGTCAGTTTAGAATATGAAAAAGTTCTGAAGATAGACAGTGATGATTACACAACAAGCAGTATAAATGCAACGAATGCCACCGAACTATACACCCAGAAATGACTGAAATGGCAAAGTCGGCGTCCTGAACCACAACAGCAAAAAAGAAGATAAGAGGACAAAGACCACTGGTTCTGTTCTTTAAAGGGTTGTCAGTTGCTGCAGGAGTCATTTCAGCAGGGAAAGAGGCCACGCTGTGAAGGCAGAGGGGTTCTGCAAGGCTGTTCATGAAGACCTTGTCTCTGGATCTTGCCTAAAGGACTCTCACTCTGAATCAGTCATTTCATTTCAAACTCAAACGTGTGACCTTTTGGATGTATCTTTGTACCCAAAAAAAGGCTAATTTTTCGAAAACAATATATTAGAAAGAACATTAGACTTGGTCTACAAGACCTGGATATAGTCCAAGACTCACTCTTGAGCCGATCTCAAAACTTTAAAGCTTAATTTGTGTATCTGCAAAATTAAGATAATAAGAGCTGTTCTGCTCCCAGAGAAAATGTGAAGATCAAATATAATGACATACGTGGACCTGCTTTGTGAACTAGAAAGTGCTATAAAACATAAAGCATCTTGATTGTAGGGATAAATACAAATTTTAAGAAAGAGGCTTGAGGGCGGAAGCAGAAAATGATGGCTGAATAACACCCTCCAACAATTGCCCCCCTACAGGAACACAAAATTGAACAGCTATCTGAAAGGTGGTACCTATAGAAACCTAGAAGAAACTTCGTTTATTCTTAGTTTAGCCTTTTTGCCTCAGCATAGCCATTTAGAAAGTGTTCAGACATTCTACTGCAGGACAAGCAGTAGTCTATCCCAATCCCCCTTGGCAAATCTCCATCAGATGCCAAGTCCAGGACAGTCCAACATTTCAATTCGTGGTTTAGCATAATAATCTCTAGTAAACTTTTAGGTTCCTGTTGAGGCCGAAGGTCAAAGATCACCCTTTGGCTGGCCAAAGTCATAAAAGTGATAATCGGACCACCTTTGGTCAAGGAGTTTATGGATTGCAAATGTCTGAGTTTGTGAATTGCAAATGTCTAACAAGCCTCTTGCAGGAAAAACCCCTTCAGGCCAAACTCCCCAAGTTAACCAAACCAGCCCTTGGTGACCTACATGACACAGATAGACCCCACCATGGCAGCAATCATGTGACTAACCCACCCATCTGCCTGCTGTCCATCATCTGACATTAGTGCCTGTGCTTGCCTGCCCATCTACGTGATGACTTGGAGCAGATCAGCACCCAAGCACCTTCTTAGGGATCTTCCCCCATCAAGGGGAATGGTTAAAAGGACTCAACCACAAGCAGCTGATGGCCATCGCTTTGCTGGACTCTGGTGTGGCCATGTGCTGTTTGAGCTGTGGCTGTCGCCAGGCTTCCTGGCTTTGGCCCCCTCCCCCACTTTGGGGAGGTGAATCTTCTCTCTCCATTCTACGTCTCTCTCTAATTTACTTTTAAATAAACTTCTCTTTCTTAACCTCTTTGTGTGTTGCAGTTCTTTGCGTTACTCGGATCTCCGGGTTGTGCCTCCTCCCACCTCTCAATCCATCCACCCACCCTTACCCTATCCACGCTCCAACGTGACTCATTTACCAACAATGTGAGCTGAGCTGGTATTCGATATACAGAGGGTGAGAAAAGATAAATATAAGTCACATCTGATTTCTGCAATTACAAGAGGTGCTCAAAGTGGTTACCATCAGCGTCCAGACACTTCTGATTATGGCAAACTTTTGCAGAACTTGTTGCTATGCAAGGCCTCAGGGATCTTCCTCTGTGCACACCACACACAGTACCACGGGTCTCAAACTTATCATGAGGTTAAGAATGCATACAATTGTTTTTTTGTTTGAGTTGGAGTCTCTCTCTGTCACCCAGGCTGGAGGGCAGTGGCACGTCTCTTTGGCCACCACAGCCTCAACCTGCTGGCCTCCGGCAATCCTTCCGCTTCAGCCTTCCAAGTATCTGGAACTACAGGCGCGCGCCACCATGCCCAGCTACGTTTTTGATTT
>CAUYQG010005925.1:0-14726 GCA_963574415.1 Tarsius wallacei
AATAACAAACAGTTAATTACAAACTATGCAGAATTCTGTTAAGGCAATATCAATATGCGATATAAGAAATAATATAAAACAGGACAGGCACAGTGGCTCACACCTGTAATCCCAGCACTTTGGGAGGCGGAGGCAAGAGGATTGCATAAGCACAGGGATTCGAGACCAGCCTGGACAACTTGGTGAGACCTCGTCTCTACAATAAATAAAAAATTAGCTGGGTGTGTTGACGTGTACCTGTAGTTCTAGCTACTTTGAAGGCTGAGGCAGGAGGATCGCCTGAGCTCACTGCACCCCAGCCTGGACAACAGAGTGAGACTCTGACTCAAAAAAAAAAGAAAGAAAGAATTCAAAAAGATCTTGAGATAGAAAGGCTTGTGTGATGCAGGAAAAGGTTAAAAAACAAGCAATACTTCACAAGTGTTCATGATATCTTGGACAGAGGCTATTCTGACCCGCTTGGACTACTCCAATTTTAGCATAAAATGTTGTAAGAGTTAGATGAAACAAAGTATGACAACCATTCAGCATAGTGGCTAGCCCTTGGCAAGTCCCTAAACAGCTATTACCACAGTAAGTTCCCCTTTCTCTTTGAGGGATACATCCCAAGACCCCCAGTGGATGCCTGAAACTGCAGACAGTTCCAAACCTTCTACACAATATGCTTTGTCCTACACATACATACTTGTGATAAAGCTTAATTTATAAATCAGGCACAGTAAGAAATTATCAACTAATGACAGAGCAATTACAATGACAGATAACCATGGATGACCGAAGCCACAGAAAGTGTGACTATGCACAGGACTACTGCACCGTCAACATACATGCCCCCTGAACACGCTTCCTTCTCATCTACTAACCTCAAAGGAATACTAAGAACGTATTTACAGGCCAAATGCAACATGGCATTTATTTCTATCACTTTAACTACCAGTTTTAATGTGTACACTTGAACAAAACTCAGTCGTGGCAGGATTTTTCAGCTTTATTTGAAATGACTTGTCTTCTTGTGGGTCAAATTCCTCCTCCTTGATTTAATCCAATAACAGTCTAGAAATCTAACAGTGACTACATATACATGTTAAATATGTGCTTCTGGCAATGTACTCTTGTAGTTTTTGTTTTTGGAGACTGTTCTGAGATTGTATATAGTTCTTGTATCTGGAGATCGTAATCTTCAAAAGAAAGCTAGGAAAAATTAACTACAAATAGATCTTTAAAGGGTTACAATGGTTTGCGTTTAATGTATTATAACATCATTTAAATGTTTAAAAACTTTTGGGTACACTGGCTTATGCCTGTAATCCCAGCAATTTGGGAGGCTGAGGCAGGAGGATCACTTGAGGCCAGGAGTCAGACCAGTCTGGGAAACATAGTGAGATCCCATCTCCTCAAAAAATTAAAAAATCAGCCAGGTGTGGTGGCACACACCTGTATCCCTAGCTACTCAGGAGTATTATTCAAGCCCAAGAGTTCAAGACTGCAATGAACTATGATCTAGCCTAAGCAACAGTACAAGACTCTGTCTCAAAAAATAAATTAAAAAATAAAAACTTTTCAGAGTGAAAGAGACTAGAATTAGTCTAATAACATACATAAAACTTAAGCTGTATTAGAAAAAATTACCTGGGTTCCTAAATCACACAAAGTAGTTCAAAACACAAAAGACAAAGCTCTAAAGACGTTGATTAAAAGGTCTGATTTATCATCTACATATGTGAAAAGCACAAAAAGACAAGTAACATTCTGTAAATAAAGTTAAAATATACACTAAAGCCCACTTAGTTATCAAACAGGCAGTTCCTACACTTTAACTAAACACCTGGGTCCAAGAGAATGTCTGTGTGAAGATAATCTGAACCATATCTCCCCATCTTACTAAGCCTTGCCCATGTATTACTGGCCAGCTATATAAGCAGAAACATCCCAAATGTTAGCCCCCTGACCAAACATGCAGTTTTTTTCTTTTTCTTCTTCTTTTTTTTTTTTTGTAACCGTGATCCAACAGTTGAGGAAATACTTATTTCAGAATTCAGAGGAGTTGCTTTCTCAGTCAAGGAGGCTTTAGAAGTGATGAGCTAAAAATTGAATGTACCGACATGCTTGTAACTTACATACTTGTTCTTTCTTACTGTTGTGAAAAGAACACTAAAATCACTTAAAACAGGAAAAAAATTCCTGTAGTACTGAAATTCAAATTACCAAGTGTATCAAACACTGGTAACGTTAAGACTACCATTCAGTTCCCTAGCTAAATTTCCCATGATTCTTTCAAAAATCATTCAGCTACTACTGTATGCCAGGCACTATTCTAGGTATTTGTGAGATGTCAATGAATAAAATGTCACAGCTTTGGGTAAACCACAGAGTTATCTGGAAAAAACAAAGTTAGAATTTCTAAAGCCCTTCAAAGCATGTAAACCTCTGGGCAGAAAGTTCTGGACACATATATCAAAGTAGATCAGTTTCAAATACTGATTGAGCTAAAAGCACATTGTACTTCAGAAGACACTAGAACCCTAGTATTTAGGAGGCACATGTATAAATCCTAGAATGCTCCTGAAATTTACAACTTCCGGACAAGCTCTGAGACATATTTATATATACCCTTAACTCCATGAAAGTAACTGCTCTTTCAAATTCTAAAGCTCAGCATGTTAAATTCTAAAGTTCAACATGTTTGAAATGATCACCAAAATATATACTATAAATAATACTCTATAAATTCTATAATACTCCAGTAGTTGATTAAACTACTGTTTTAGATTTCCTTTTATATTAATTATCAAATATTTTAGTACCAACAACCCATACTTACTGCTTACCAACAAAAAACCATCTCTGGGCCGGACTCGGTGGCTCAGCGGCTCAGCCTGTAATCCCGCGCTTTGGGAGGCCGAGGTGAGTGAATTGCCTGAGCCCACGGGTTCGAGACCCACCTGGGTAACTTGGTGAGACCTCATCTCTACAATAAATAAAAAATCAGCCGGGCGTGGTAGCACATGCCTGTAATTCCGGCTACTTGGAAGGCTGAGGCAGAAGGATCGCCGGAGCCCAGCAGGTCGAGGTAGCGGTGGCCGAAGCGGCCACTGCACTCCAGTCTGGGGACAGAGTGAGACTCCAACTCAAAAAAAAAAAAAAAAAACTAACTCTGGAATTCCTATATAAGGGATTTTTTTTGGGTCAAAACACAAGGAACATGGATGTGCCTGATATAAGGAGAAGACTCATCCTTGCAGCCTTTTCAGAATTCCTACTGCATCTCCCAGCAAAACAAAGTAATATAAAATGAAACTTACCTTTTCAATATTTCCATATAAGCAGAATAGGTTGAAGACTCTTGAACAATTCATCTTCAGCTGATGTAATCCACTGACCATGACAACGGAACCAGAGGGGTTTCCTCCATGCATGTAAGAGGAGGAAGCCTGTGGTAATGGGTAGGCAACCAGCTCAGGCGTATCTCGGGAGCCCATTCTGTAACGACTCGGTAAAGGCAGTAATGGGCCGTGGGATCCTAAACAAATGATCAAAATCAATCAATAAATAGCCACACACACACATTTCCGTTTGCAAATACTTAAGTAGATATACCTCACCACAACCCCCCCAAAAATCTTAACATTAGCTGGTTTGATATACAAAGAAAACACAAATGCATGAATATTTAAATTAACCTATGGAAAATTATATTTACTTGTACCAGATCTAATATATGTTGAACTATACCTGCATACATCAGGCTATGAACGAACAGTTTTTTAAAATGGCAGTCTAACAAAAAAGGCCGAAGAGGTCAGGAAAATGTAACATTTTGGGCTACTGCATATAAATTATACCTCAAATTTTTTTAAAAAAACTTCCTGCCAATGCCTTTTGAAGCAGTAATATATTAAAACATACAGTGAACTCTAGGAAGCTACCTCTATATAGATAGAACAAAAAGAACACCTTCAGTTCCACTGAAAAGTTGTCTCCTTGAATCTATTTTACCATAAGGTACTTTCAGGTTGGTATCCTATTCCCCTCATTCTAATTAGGGAAACTAACACCCCGGGTTTAGTTAATGCCTCATCCACACACGGCTGTCTTATTACTCCGCAACCTCCATTTTTGAAACAGTATCAAGAACCCAGAAGGAAATGCCTGAGTATCTAAAACAGAAACATGCACACACACACACACACACATCTACGCCTCTGACACTGAGAATCCTCATTCAAAATCAAGTTAACTTTAGAGTCGTTTTAAGCAATGTTAATTTATCTGTTTTTTTAATCCACGATAGAAGTAACAAAAAATAAAACTGGAGCGTGGGATCGAAAGACATGGGCGAGTAAAGAGAAATCGTGATGCTAAAAGCAGGCACAGGGACACCCACAGCAACACTGAGAGGCAGAGGAACTCGGAAGCAGCAACTAGGAGGGAGACACAGCTTTGAGACACAAATCCCCCACTTAGGGGCTCCTGAGTCAGGGGTAACAAAAGCATAGTCTGGGGCGCAGGCAAAGGTCCTTCTGGTGCACAAAACCCAAGTCCTGTCTTCATTTCTCAAGAAGTAAAGAGTCTGTCATGTCACTGACTTTCATTTTCATGGCCTAAGGGACACCTGTCGTCTATCTACTAAGTGAGGTACTAAGAACTACTGCATTTTGGTTTCATGCCATGCTCTGAAAGCTTGCCGTGGACTCCAATTTTCATGATTCCAAATGCAGCTGCCACTCATAATACAGCAACACCACCAACAGGCATGCGCGCACAAACACACGAAGTGAACTTCTATGGTTTTAGGGAAAAATACTTTGATCAATCATCATCAGTGTTTCCTCAAATTGGTCATGTTTTAACTGCTCTTCTTACTGGCAATTGGGAGTTTACCAAAACCACCAATATGACTCATTATGAGTTGTTAGTAACTATACATATTTCAGTCTCTGATATTGACTGTTATACATACACCAAGGTTCAAATACACTCTTATTCCTATTGCAAAAGCACATATACGTGTAACACTGCTCCCCTCGACTACTATGTGCTTGTACTGTAATGAGACCACTACTACCATTACATTTTCTTTTCACATAGAGAAACACAAGGTAGGTAGGCAGTGGAAATTTTCACCCTGCTTACGCTGGCTGAGGTCCAAACACTTTGACACCCACCGCCCTAGGTAACAACCAAAATCAGTACAAGAGAATAACTGCTGGTTTGTAATTATGACTTTGGGCCAGCAGGATGAAATTGTTATCTATACTATTTGAATTATTATATTAAGAAAAGAAAAATCAGAAGTCTTTTAAAAGCTTTCTGTACTAAATTGATGATGCAAAAAGTCTGGGTGATTAAAAAATGAACACTTCAGGTATTTTTAAAATTCACTTACATGGGAAAATGCTATGTAAATGGTATATTAACATTCTGAAGGCATTTCCCATCTCTCAAACTTTAAAATCTTTGGTCCAGAAACCACATCCAAAGATGCCAGCAATTAATAAACACACTTTTCTTGAGCTCATAGCAACAAGTCTATATATTCATTTTTGCCACTGTTCAAATATAAAGGCTTCTACCAGTTCATTTCATAGGGTTGAAATGATTTAAAGAACTGTGATTATCCACAAAGATTTTATACTGCTATAAGCCAATGAATAAATTCAATCTGATGGAATCTATGAGTCCTGAACCATAATGAACTTTTTAATTCCCTCCTTCCCATAGGAAAAGTCACCCACAATGTAACCCCCAACTGCAAATAAACCACTGTTTTGCTAAACCACTAATCTGAAGGGATATAGTTGTGATTTGCGGTATTTGTAAAAAGGCTCAAAACACCCCTGTCTTTTTTGCATTTCCCCCATATTCTCATCTTACTTCTCCACCTCCTTTGATTCACTCCCTCCTCCTACACCCCACTCAACTTACTTTCCTAGGAAAGCAGAATGAATTAACCCTGAGTTAAACATCTTAGTGGGCACAGCTCAGAATGGACGCCCCACACAACCCCACGACTACCAAAGAATCTCACGGTAGGCTTTTTAAAAGTAAAACATCACTGTAAGGTGTAGAACATTTTGCTTATACAATTTTAAAGTAAAATACATTTTATAAATAAAGGCAAACCCCATGCTAAGAATATCATCTGCTTCAACACTACTACAGTAGAGTTCCTTGTCCTTCATTTATTCTTTCTTAGATTTTTCTAGTCTCCTTTGGCAAAATATTTAGCAAGCTTTAGCCTTCAGATGGCTGCCATGACACATTTAACTCCAACACTCTACTGCAAACTCATAATTAGTCATCTTTTGTAATCCTCCATTACACAAAGCACAGTAAGTTCCCAGTAAGTGCCTCTTATCTGTAGGTTCAGAACTACTTGTACAACCATACTTCATATTTACTCTGTTACAGGAACAACGAAGAAAAATAATCAAGGTACATAGTCACTAAAACAACTGCAGTAAGATTTTCATTCTATATCACTTAGTGTCTTGACATAACATGGAGATCACATCAGGATTACTATGGAAGCTTGAACACACACATACACGCACACATGCAGAATCAATGCCTGGAGTTCAAAAACAAGACACTGGGAAAAGGCTAAAACTCACAGCTTAGAATGGCCATTAAAGTGAATATGAAGGCAATTTGAAACACTCAGGATAACAGTCAACACTGGGGATTTCTATGACAAACCCCAAGACAGCCATACAGCAACTTCAACTTTCTGCCAATTCCACCAGTATTGAACTTCAACTTTAAAGCACAAAATAGGTGGCGTCAATAAATACCATTAAAAACTAAAAAATATCTTAAAACAATTGATAGGCTGTTACAAGTCTTATCAATAGCAATTCTCAACATCTGCCTGCAAGAACAAGAGTCTGATATCCAACTTTTTCCCAGGGAAGATTATTATTCTAGGTTTCATAATCTTAGTTTCATAATCTTAACTTGCCAACGTAGCAAACAGTAAAAGCTGAGAAGATTTAAAAGAATATGAACAATTTTAATCAAAGCCAAAATACTAACTACAGAAATAAAAGAGGTTAAGAGGCTAACTAGAAGCATGAATCCTTTCTGACAAATACTCCACTCTTTCTGCCTTAATTACCCAAAACTTCTCTTTGCTCAATAATTGCTGGAAAGAAAAATACACTTACTGAGCAATAAAACTTCTTTCTGGGTCTCTTATAGGTCAGAGCCCATTACAGATCAAAACCAAAACAAAAGATAATGCCAAAGAAGTTTTCAATCCCCAACCAACAGTCCTCATTGATCTCAAGGATTCTTTGATTTAGCAATATCCTAAGAAACAAGAGATTTTGGACAACTCCTTGGGAGTACGTTATAAGGAACTGATCCCCTATAAAGCAAGTCAGGTGGGCAGGAAAAATACAGACAAAAAATGTGCCATTCTTCATCAGAAATGCAAGTCTAACAGTTCATCTGTACTACCTTCCTTCTGCCTTGACAAACTTACCATAGCCATCATGTCTAAACGAAGAAGGGTGTTCTCCCAAAATGGCTTGTCTCTGGCGACCCTTTCCTCTATCTGACACAAAAGTAGAAACATGGTTTTAACAATTGTGACCCAAGTACTTAACAGAGTTCTCACATGGGAAACACCCATTCAACGCATCCATTACAACAATTCATAAAAGAAATGTGATTCCTGGTTAACTTTAAACATCCATTCATGTCCAATTTAAATACAACATCAAAAGTTTTTAAAAAATAATTCTGTCTAACAAATTCCACTTAACTTGAAAATATCTTTTTGGCAAATGCCACATACAATCACACTTTCAACTTTAAGGGAAGAATGGATACTGGTCAGAAAATGAGTGTACACAATGCTGGAGTTTGACACTGTACAGAAGTTCTTACCGATACATGTCTTTAAAACAAGCTTTAAGTGCAGTACTTTTGAAAGACAGTACCTGAATCATACTATTAGCTTCAACAGCAACACATTTTCAAAGTGGGCTTCTTTCAAGAAGTTTCAGCATAAGCCAACAACAACCTGTATTACATGGTTTCACAATCAGTAAACACAGAGTATTTTGTAAGTATATACACATATTTACAAACACCTACTGACTTGAGAGCTGAAAATTTGCACATCACGGGCTCACGTTATCTCATGGATAGGTCATCATCTATTGACCTTAACACCAGGCAGGACTGAGCAACCCCCAAAGTTTAAAGATGCCAAGATAAAGCTAACCAAGGAGGCTACATTATTGGATGAGAATACTACAATACTCTACAGGGTAATCTTTATTCTAGTTACGTTTTAGGGAAAGGCATGCCAATTTTCCCAAATCTAATTTGAGACATCAATAAAAATTACAGGTTTCTAAAGTAGCACTTCCTATGCTGGTTAGTAAATTTTAAAAATCATTATACGACACTTTTTTTTAGAAAGTCTGCTGATCAAATCATAGTGCTCAATAAGATTTTTAAAAATATGTATGTTAAGAATCTGGTCATTCCAATCTTTGAAAATTCAGAGAGGCTTTCCATACATCCTTAGTCATCTAAACAAATGAGGTTCATGGGAGATGAGAAATACTTTAATTTTCACTTCAGTCTAGAGAAGTCTAGTTTTAATCACCTATTCCAAATTATCATAGCATGGAACAGGATCAGTGAAAAAGTTCCCTTGACATTATTCCTATCAACTGGGGCTACCTAGCCTCTGCTCACCTAAAACCAGTTACAAGGTACATACTACCTTTCCTTATATTTCCAGATGGTCCTCAATTGTAAGAAAGTTAATGTCTACGCTATACAGAAATTTATCCTCTACCCATATTCTACCCATTTGGGGCATCATAGACTTAAGTCTTTGTCTAAAAACTCTTCCAAATGCTTGAAAAGTTAGTATGACCCTCCCCTTATTTCCCAAAAGTCATTTCTTCTCTGTCTAAACATTCACAGTTCCTTCCATTACATGGCTTCCAGCAGCTCTCAGCATGTAAGTCTCGCTCCTCTTGGACCAATCCAGTCTGCCAAACCATTCTGTTAATGTGCCTCTGCTTAAGCATATGCCACCAGACACTAAATACAATTCCTTATCTGATTTGGAATAATAAAACCAAAACAACCATAACGTCTTCATGACTCAGTTTTATCAATACAGTTAACAGTGTGCTATAAAGAAAGGAGAACTGGATTGGGAATTAGATGACTCCAACTTAACCATTAGTTTGCTGTATAGTCACAGAAACTCACAATCTTCATTCATAAATGAAGAAGTCAGAGTAGATTTGATCTTTAAGGTGTCTTTCAGCCATTCTCATTAATAATTCACGTTAGCAGGGTGTGGAGGCTCACACCTGTTATCCCAGCACTTTGGGAAGCTGAGGAAAGAAGACTGCTTAAACCCTGAAGTTCAAGGCTAGCCTGGGCAACATAGTGAGACCTTGTCGCTACAAAAAAATTTGAAAATTATCAGGGCATGGTGGCATGCACCTGTAGTCCCAGCTACTCAGGAGGCTGAGGCAGAAGGCTCACCCGAGCCCAGGAGGTCAAGGTTGCAGCGAGCCATGATCTTGCTATTGCACTCCATCCTGGGCGACAGAGTTAAACCCTTACTCAAAGAAAAATAATAACAATCATTCACTTTATGTGAAGCATTCACTACTTAATATAAAATCATAAAAAACAGAAGCAAGCAGAAAAGTCAAATACTGAAATACCAGTATCTAAACAATGATTTGCAAGCCTTCATAGATTTAACTGAAATCTGATGGAAGTTATAAACCTTCTCTCCCAAAAAGACGCACCTATATGCAAGTTTTGCTTAACATTTCTGGAGGGATTCCTTGAAGCTCAGGCTAAGGATTCTTTCCACTAAAATGTAATTAGGGCGGAAAAGGACTTTTAAAATGAAGTTATGTTTTTAAAAGAGCTCTTTTTGGGGGGGTAAAAAAATTTATGAAGGTCTTAATTTGGGGATAGCAACTAAACACAGTTTCAATATCCATCAACTTAAGAGCAAGCTAAGACCACTACAGGAGCAAAAATGTAAGCTGCTACTTGTCTTGCTAGACAAATATCCATCTGTAAGGAATTAGAAAACAAGAATTTTGTTCTTTGAAAGTATAATCGACTAAAATTATTTTACTTTCTTTCATTATATTTCACTATTTAAATATCACCCTTACATATTTCTAAATTTATCTGACTAGAATTGTATGAAGAACTAACCTAAGCTGGCTTTCTGTAAACCTCAGACTTATTAAAATAATAGATTTAGACACTGTTAAAATAAGAAGCATATCTATAAAAGTTGTAAAAGACATCAAGAAAAACGCAACCACACTCACTATTTCAAATACAAACCCGAGTGGGCAATGACTGATTGCAAATTGAAAGAAGTGAGAGATTTCTCATCTACCACTTGTCCTGTTGTTTCAGTGCTAAGGGAGTCACTGCTCCAAGCCTGGGGCAAGCAGATTCCAAAAGGAATGGAAAGCGTGGGTCTAGCCAAGGCTGCATTACAGAACAAACCTAGTTGCAACTTCATGCAGAAGGCAAGAGGCTTTCTGGGAATTGAGAGTGTAAGGAGCCAATCATCCACAAGTCCTAAATATTTGACCATGCAAAGGATCATCACATTGTCTCTTACTTTTTTTTGCTAGAGTACATGCATTAAAGAGTAGCCACTGCCCAAGATATTTGGGATGCCACCAAATGTTTTTATAGTCATTGACTTTTACAGACATACTTCTCTTTGAGCTTGAACATCTTATAACCCACAGGCTCAAACACTGATATTGTAGTTGAGATGTAGCCAATACTGCAGCCCCCTTGTTTTTACAAGATCCACATTTTAATTTGTATATTCCAGAATTGCCACACAATTAGTTGAACAATTTTATCAGTCAAATTTAAGCTCATGAAATCTAGCATTTATAGGTGAAAAAGCATCTCAAATGAAATGCTCGTATTTTCAGATTTATCAAGTTGAAATATATTCTACCTTGAACACACGTTGCTGTCACCTACATTTGAAATGTCAAATTTTCTAAGTACACAAATTAACATAAGTGATAACCTTAGTTACAAAAAGTGACAACTTATAAACAGCCACTTTACAAAAATCAAACCACACAGAAAAACATCTTTTACATATAATGCACCTTTTCATTATGTTAGAATTTCTGTTCAATGTTCACAATTGAGAAAAAAACGAAATAAAAAGGCAAACTGAAGTGCAGCAAGGGCGCACCTTTCTAATTCTTTTATTTTTAACATCTGTGTGGATTGGTTGAGCGTTACCAATTCCCAAGACCTGTTGGTAGACTGGTCCTGGTTATTTGCCAATTAACAATTTGAATCTAAGCTGCAAACAGTTACAGTAACGGCCATTAAGATTTACAACATTGCAGACAAAGTCTGGTTTCCGTGAGTGAAAAGTCATAACTTCTACAGCTGAAACCTTACGGGAAATCAGACCAATATATACATACAATTTGAATGAATGGGCACAGTCTATCATGGTGCTGATCCCATGCAAGTCTGAAGTACTGGTAAGTGTCTTCCTTTGCAAACGTGGGGTGATGGTGCATGCAGTATGCAGTCAAGGTGAGTTGCGAGTCTGAGTTTTCAGAGGGCTTTTGCTGATGTTTGCTGATGCCGATGTGGTGCATGATGAAGTGTAGAGTCAGCCTGCTGGAGTCCTCTATCCTTCTTAATGCCTCGTCCAGCTTGGGGGAAAGGTCCTTTCCATAGAGAAGCAGTGTGCAAGTTTGCAGTTTGTAAGGAATATTCTGAATCAGTTTCCTCTCCTCCAAAGAGAGAGAGCTGCTTGGAGAAATGCAAGTCCTGGAACTGCGGGCGTGCCTGTATGTGTGGGCTCCTTGTTGAACTAAATAGCAATAGCTCAGAACATACCAGTAGGGGGCACTAAGAGTCAAGGTTATTTTCCAGCATTACATGGCCTTTTGCAACAAGAGCATTCACCAACAAGGTTTTCGTTTGAATTAACTAGCTCGTCTCAGGAAACAGGAATCTAACTGCACGTAAAAATGTGTCAGCAGATTATGAAGTACATTCCAAAATGCAGAAAATACCTACCTCGTCTTCCCAAGTATGGTTTAGTGTAGTCCCAACTGTCGTTGTCATTCCTAATGACATTTAGACGAGTTGGCTGTTAAGATGGAAAAGAAAGTTACGGTCAAACTGCATACCCAAAACATAAAGAGTTCTTTGACAAAGCGTTGAAAAAATATTTACCCTTGCGTATTCAATTTTGAGTGTGCAACATCCAGCATATATATCTGCTCCATTGAGTGCTGCTTTAGCTTTCTGGGCACAAAGGACTGATTCAAACATAAGCTCTATTAAGGAAACAGTATGAGGTCTCTGATGCTTAATCATCTCCCATTCCCAAAGAACAGGACTAAAAAGAATCAGGTAACTCTTACTTCTGGAAATTTTTACCAAATAAAACTTCTAGATGAATTCTAGTAGAGAATATATTTTAAAAATCAAGAGCACCAAAGAAGACACTACAACCAAACTATCTACATTATTCCTTGTAAGTCATCAGAAGTACTTCATAAAAGGGGGGGCAGGAAGGATAATTGAGCACGGTCCCATTTCCTGGCAAAGGGACAACTCACACCCCTGAAACAAAAAAGATTCTACTCTTGAAGTAGGATGAACTTCACAAAGAACCAAAATAATACAAAACAAACATGATTTTTATATATTTCTGAGAAGGCAAGGTTATAGGATCATTCAGCTATCTAAATTTTATTAGTTTTTAAAAAATCATTTATATCCATAATTTTTTTTAAGAATCAAATCACAAAAGTATATATAAAGTAGAAAAACAAACAAGCAAAAAACACCTTGCCAGGAATAAGCATGGCTAAAGAGTCTGCTTACATCCTTACCTCTTCCTATGCATGCACATATCAGTTAGGGTTTTTTCTTTATTAATATATATGTTTTTAAGATGGGCTGGTACTATCTGTACTATTTTGTAGCTTGCTTGTTTTACAACATATAACAAGTTTAATATAGAGAAGTAAGTCTTATATAAACCATGACCATTTAAAAGGTTCTGTGTCAGATCAGGTGTGGTGGCTCATACCTGTAATCCCAGCACTTTGGCAGGATGAGGTGGGAGGACTGCTTAAGCCCAGGAGTTTGAGACCAGCCTAGGCAACATAGCAGGACCTTGTCTCTACAAAAATCAAAAATCAAAATAAATAAAATTTAAAAGGTTCAGCAAAGAAAGGTTAAGAAAAAATCTACTGACTCCAAAGTTTTGATACTTTCCAAACTATTTTAAAGGGGAGTCAGAAAAGTTCATTTGGGATAAATTCTAAAGGTACAAGTGTACGTATCATCAAATAGTGTTATTTTACACTTTAAGATGAAACACTGGCCTGTTTTATGGAGCAAGTTATTCTTATCAGAAATAGCAAAATTCTCTATGTGTACTACAGTTTCATTTTTTTAAAACTAAGCCAAGATTTTTGTGGAAGGAAGTAACCACCACTTGTCTAGAAATATTCAAGCAGGGAGACAGCCCACAGAATGGGAAAAAATATTTATCAACTGTATATCTGACAAAAGTCTAACATCTAGGATCTACAAGGAACTCAAACTTGCCGAAAGGAAAAAAAAAAAAAAGCCCCATTCAAAAGTGGGCAAAAGACATGAATAGACACTTCTCAAAAGAAGATACACAGGCATCCAACAGACACATGAAAAAGGGCTCAGCTTCACTAGTCATCAGAGAAATGCAAATCAAAACCACACTGAGATACCATCTAACCCCAGTAAGACTGGCCATCATTAACAAAACAAACAACAGATGCTGGCGAGGATGCGGAGAAAAACTCTAAACTGCTGGTGGTAATGCAAACTAGTGCAGCCTCTTTGGAAGACAATGTGGCAATTTCAGAAAGAACTAGAAATTGACCTTCCATATGATCCAGCAGGATTGGGAATATACCCAGAGGAACTCAAATCAGTCTACAAAAAAAGATACCTGCACACACATGTTAGTTGCAACTCTATTCACAATAGCAAAAACATGGAACCAACCGTGCTGCCCACTGAAGCTGGACTGGATTTTAAAAATGTGGTACAAGCCGGGCTCGGTGGCTCAGCCTGTAATCCCGCGCCTTTGGGAGGCTGAGGTGAGTGGATTGCCTGAGCCCGCGGGTTCGAGACCCGCCTGGGCAACCGAGACCTCATCTCTACAATAAATCAAAAAAAACCAGCCGGGCATGGTGGCGTGCGCCTGTAGTTCCGGCTACTTGGAAGGCTGAGGCGGAAGGATCGCCGGAGCCCAGCAAGTCGAGGCTGCGGTGGCCGGGAGCGGCCACTGCACTCCAGTCTGGGCGACAGAGTGAGACTCCAACTCAAAAAAAAAAAAAAGTGGTACATATACACAATGGAATATTATGCAGCCATAAAGAAGGACAACATATGGATTTAGAGTCGATTATACTCAGTGATCTATCACAGAAACAAAGATCAGAGTACCATATGTTCTCACTCATAAGCAGACCTTGAACAATTATCATAATACTACAAGAAAAGAATTGGCAGTAGTAGGAAACTGCCAGGGGTGGGGGAATGGGCTTGGCAGTTGAGGGAAACTGCCAGGGAAGGGAGAGGAACACCTCATCAGCAAGGGTACCTGCATAATGAACATTTGTATACCTAACCCTGAATCGTACCCCACA
>CAUYQG010005927.1:0-11232 GCA_963574415.1 Tarsius wallacei
AATTAACCAGAGGAAATTCTTTTTTTTTTTTCCAGTCAATGAAAGGGAAACTTTATTGAGGCCCCAGAGCCATGGGCCAGGGCAGGAGGCTGCCTTGCGGGAGGAGCTGGCGAGGGCCTTATTTGACCTTCTTCTTGGGGCGCAGGTTGTGGGTGTGCCCACATTTCTTCTTGCGGCAGTTGACGGCACGGGGGTGCAGGCGTGCATAGCACTTGCGGCAGATCATCTTATCACAGTTGTACTTCTGGGTGAGCTGGCGGAGGGAAGGCTCAATGATGCCACCTCGCAGGCGCAGCACCAGGTGCAGGGTGGACTCTTTCTGGATGTTGTAGTCAGAAAGAGTGCGGCCATCCTCCAGCTGTTTGCCCGCAAATATCAGACGCTGCTGGTCAGGTGGGATGCCCTCCTTGTCTTGGATTTTAGCTTTGACATTCTCTATGGTGTCACTGGGCTCAACTTCAAGGGTGATTGTCTTGCCCGTGAGGGTCTTCACGAAGATGTGCATCTCTGCGTCCCACAGCCACCGCCACCGACCAGCCCGGCCGCCTCGTTGAACAGAAAGAGGGCGGCGGCAATTTTTATTTTTAAAAAGATTGCATCAAACTATTGCATATCTAGTTTTTGGCACTTCTTTAAATATGATGCCTGGGGCAGAGGCCCGGGTCCCCTCACCCTAGTCCCAGCTCTGCAAGGGGCATAATCATCCTGTCCTCAAATGATCATCACGAAGCATCAGTGAGAGAATACGCGAGATGGATATTAACTTGTTCACTGTAGACAATTTCCTTATATCCATTCCCCTGCATTCAGATGCTAAATTGGCTTCCTATATTCCCTGCTCCCCGGGGAAACCCAGAACAAAGAGTCAAATCCTTGGCTTTGAGTTGCAAAAGAGGCTTTGAAATCCAGAGCCGAGACTATACCCTTACAAGAGCCAGGTTTTGAAAGAGAAGTATTTTTTGTAGGTCCTTTGAACTTGGAGAGCAGAGAGCTGATGCTGCCATAAGCCCTGGAGAGGGAAGTATGTGTCATCACAGAAGTCAAGATCCCACCCAAGAGGAGACAAAGGTTCAAGCGGCAGGTGGGAGGAAAGGGGCAGAACAGCACCCCTAAACACGGACACAAGCCCGAGAGGCAGTCCTCGGCCCCACCTTCTCTGGGCTGAGTCTGGGGGCGGCATGAAACAAACCCCAGGTACATTTGGGAAATGCCAGGGCGGTGGGGACCAACCTGCACTTCCTCACCAGGTATGGCCTAAGGGTGCAGCAGGCCTCCACAAGTCCCCCTACCTGCATGCAGAGATCCCAGGTGAGAAGTAGAGGTGAGCTGGCCCCTCCCCTGAATCCTCTACCCATGTCACAGAGGAAGCATCCAGAAGTTTCTACATCCAGAAGCTTCTGCACCTCCAACACAGATGTGGGTGTGCTGAGAGCAGGCTGGTGGAGCCCATGTCTTTGCTAAATTCAGCTACTGAGAGACCAGGGGTCATATCTGAGCCCCTAGGTATGTCTTGCGAAGTCCACACCTGCTTTGTTTATGCCATGCACAAAAGGATACATCTAAAGGGCCCTGTTGGCACCAGGAGCCTGGACTGGTGTCATGTATCTTGGGGAAGGGCATCTTTTTCCATCTCTGTGAGGAAATGGAAAAAAAAAAAGGAACCTTGCAGGCCAGCAGCATTCCTGTGTGTAAAGCACTCCCTCCCAGAAGGAGCCCCACAAATGCTTATTCCTTCCTTAGTGATGGTGACCTGCATGTGAAGGACATTTGAATTCTTTGGTCCTCCCAGCATCTCAAGCCCCTTCCTATGTTGGAGAATCCCACCTGCCTTACAAAATAGAACCCACTCCTCCTGCCCAGGAAGTGGAAAACACTGGGAACTCGCTGCTGGGATGATGCTGAGTGGGATGTGGTGTCTTGCTCTATGGGTTCTTTGACTCGGCCACAGAAAAGAATTTTAGAGTGAGTCCCAAGTATAGTTTAAGACAGAATTTTTTTTTTTATTATGGTATTATGGGGTACAGTTAGGGGTTAGGCATACAAAAATGCTTCATTCAGGCACGCTTGATGATAAGAGGTGTCTCCCCATCCCCAGACAGATATTTATCACCATTAATCCCATCGCCCTCCCCCACCCCATAGTTTCCCACCAGTGTCAGTCATTTTCTGGTGGTAGTACGTTGGATGATCAAGGTCTACTATATGAGTGAGAACATGTGGTACTTAGTTTTTTGTTTCTGTGAGAGGTAAGACAGAATTTATTAGAAAGAAAAAGACATGCTCAGAGGGCATGGGTGCCTTAAGGGAAAGGATTCGTGCTTGTCTTTGGCAAGAAGCTTTGTACAATTTTACAACAATGATTAAACAAACCATGAGCTAAGAGGGATGGGCTGCAGGTATTGGTCACAAGTTTTGATTACCATCTCTCCACTTTCTATGAGCCAAGAGAGGTGGGCTGCAGGTAACTGGTCATGAGTTTTGATCACCATCTCTCAATCTTCTAAGGTCACAAGTACCTTCTAAATAATTAAAGTTATTGCCTTTACTAGATTTGGGCTTTTCTTAGAACATCATGTCTGTGTTTTGGGTAACTCCCTTTTGTTTCTGAAATTTATTGTACTGGTAGACCCACATTCTAGCCTGCAAGGTTGTCAAGTCTGGTGTGCCCAGTTGGTCCAGTGGAGGTCTTGTACTGATAAGAAAGATGTCTGAATACCTACCCTATTCTAATTTAAACCTGCCTGCAAGAAACTTATCTATGTCTAACCTGCCCACAGGAATTGAAGATGCTGGGAACACACTTTCCCAGCAACTCTTGCAAGCCTGGGGCAGACCTGTGACCTGGGAGTCACCTCCAGAAACACGCACCCCAGATTTTGGATGGGAAATGAGAACAGCCAAGCAGAAGGGACCACAGAGAATCCTTTCTGAGGGTAGTGGGAGGAGGGGCAGCAAGGGCCATGTGGCGATTTCACTGTGGTTTCTGGCTGGGTCCGCCTGAAGATTCTGCAATTTCCTTTTATGTTTAGATTAACCGGTGGTTCCCATCTGTAATCCCAACACTGTGGAAGGCTGAAGCAGGAGGATTGCTTGAGTCCGGGAGTTCCAGCCTGGAAAACATAGCAAACCCTTGTCTCTACAATAAATAAAAAATAATTAGCTAAGCATGTGCCTGTAGTCCCAGCTACTGCAAGGCTGAGATGGAAGGATCACTTGAGCCCAGGAAGTCAAGGCTGTGGTGAGCCGTGACTGTGCCACTACACTGCAGTCTGGGTGACAGAGTGAAACCCCAACTCAATAAATTGAGTGGATGAATGAATGAATAAAAAGATTAGCCAGAGCTGGTTTCTGTTTCTGTTACTTGAACTCTGATAGGCCACACAGTCAGAACTCATCAGCTAGGGAGCGCTCTGGGAGTCCCCTGACCACTCCCACCTCACCTTCCCCTGTGGTACCCAAGAGCTCCCCATGGTGAGATGCCGCCCCTGTGCTCCATAGTAAGTCTGCCCATGCAGCTTTCAGTGCCAGCCTTTGTCCCAGAGCCCACCAGGAGAGCGTGGCTCTGCTGCAAGGCTGTCTTGCCGTAGGGACTGCACCTGTCGTGGGCCCCAAAGTTCGTGCCCGGTCCAGGGTTGTGGGTGCTCAGCAACCCACCCCACGTCAGGACCGGTGGCAGGACAGATGCCTTTCCACTGGCTCGTCACCAAGACTGCTGAAGACACACACTCGCATCCACACGTGCTCACATGCGCTCACACTCATGTATACTCACACTCTCACACACTCACACTCACTCACCACATATACTTACACTCACTCATGCACTCTCCCACACACATTCTCACACACTCACACAGGATCATACTCACTCTTGCACTCTCACACTCACACACACACTCACTCACATATACTCAACATTCACACATGCTCACACAGGTGCTCACACTCCCATATGCACTCTCATGCTCACACTCTTCCACACACACACTCACACTCACATATACCCACGCTCACACATACGCTCTCACACTCACACTCTACCACACAAACTCACATATACTCACACTCACACACTTTCACACTCACATGTGCTCATTCACTCTTCACTCACACACGCTCACACTCACTCTCATACATATACTCTCCCCACAGACACATTCTCACACATGTTCATACACACTGTCACACACTCATACACTCACATATACCCACACTCACACATACACTCACACTCACAATCACATACACATGCACTCTCACCACTCTCCCACACACACTCTCACACTCCCACATGTTCACATTCACTCTTCCACTCACACACTCTCAAACTCACATTCACATATACTCACACTCACACATGCACTCACACTCACTCTCCCACACTCACACTCACACACTCTCAAACTCACACATGCTTACTCACTCTTCCACTCACGCACTCACACTCACATTCACACATGCTCACACACTCTCACACTCACACATGTTCATACTCACAGTCACATTCACACTCACACGCTCACATATACTCACAAATGCTCACACTCACATATGCTCACACACGCACTCACATGTACTCACACTCACACACTCACACTGTTTTATACACACATATACCCTCACGCATGCACTCTCACACTCACACATGTTCACACTCACTCTTCCGCTCTCACCCACACTCACACACACACAGTCACACTCATGCATGCAGTCTTTCACTCACACTCTCCCACACACTCACGCTCACACACTCACACTCATACATACTCACTCTCTGTCATACATATACTCACTCCTCCACACATGCTCTCTTACTTACACATGTACAAACTCACACTGCCACACTCACACCCATACACTCACATATACTCACACTCACACATTGTCACTCACTGTCACACCCATAAACTCACATATACTCACACTCTCACATATACTCTCACACACTCACATTCTCCCATTCACACATAGGCTCACGTATCTCACACACTTTCCCACACACTCTCACACACATACACACTCACACTCTCCCACTCACACTGCCACACTCACACACTCAAACACACTCGCACATACTCTCAGTCTCACACTTACATGCTCACACGCACAGTCACAAACTCTCTTACACTCACACACATTCTCACGCATACACACACACTCAGGTACTCTCACACTCACAGTCATACACATACTAACACACACTTGCACACCGTTCTCACATATACTCACTCTCTCACAAACACACTGACAGACACGCAGTCACACACTCCTTCAGCAAAAGAAAGCCAAGCCCCGTGCCTGTCACTGGCTGCAGATGGGATGCCTGCTCTCCTGGGAAGCTTCCAGGCTCCACTGCCCACCCAACACTCCCAGGCAAGTGACAGATGGGGAAGGCCATGTAGTGGAACACCGTGAGAGCATGCACTCGGGGAGCCAGAGCCAGGTGGCTTTGGCGGATCACCTCGCCTCTGGCCAGGTTGGCCTGGCTGTCTCAAAGGTCCTTGCAGGGATGACGTTCATGCCTTACACAGTGTGGCAGAGCACTGCCGGCAGCAGCGTCTTGAGGAAGCAGGGTGCAGCGGGGTGACCAGTAGACCCTGTCAGGCCCCTCTGACCTGCAGCAGAGGCTGTCAGTGGGGGTTTCCAGGGTGTCCCTTTCTCCTCTGTCCTTGCATACTTGGCTGTTCGGGGAAGCATTCTGTGGGAATGGGTGGCCCTCCAGATGGTCAGAGAGGAAGCCGGGGAACCGATTCAGACTTTCACGCTCCATCTGTCTGGGTGTACCATACCCACTGTCCTTAGCCTCCCCACGCAGGGCCTCCCGTGCCCCCCGGGCCTCCAGTTCCAACCTCTAACCCCCCTCCAGCCCTGTGTCCCCAGCTGGACAGCTGTCAAGTCCAGGAGCTGGTGGCTCTGCCTGCCGTCACATGACCCAGGCCAGATGGTACCTGTCAACATCAGCCGCCATGGGGCCTTGACGAGCCGCAGCCTCACACACGTCCACATGCGTCACAAGCGGGGCCTGATAGCGCAGCGCCCAGCATCCATCCCCCCACCTGCTGTCCCGTCGGCCCTCAGGGCTCCACACCCCCTCACTGGTGCCGTCAGCGCCACACCCACCTGCGTCCCCAAACTTCCCCCTGGGGGAGGCCCCTCCGTGTTCTCGTGGAAAAGGTGACAGCCCACGAATATTCTCAGCACCCGGCAGGCTGTGGGGGCATAATAAAGGTTAATCATCATCCCTGTACACCTCAGCAAGCTTTCTAAAATATCCGTGGGGCGAGGGGGCAGGAGGCTTTTCGTAGCAACTGCAATAGTCACCTGCTGGAAGGGGTGACTCGACTGAACGCCCAGAGCCTGGTTACCGGGTGAGGAGAGAGGCCCGCAGCGGCCAGGGGGACCTGGCAGAATTTGGACTTAGGGACTGGGAGGGGTGTGGGGCGGTCTCCTTAAGGGGCAGCCGAGGCCTCCAGGTAGGGCTGTGCAGGGTGATCACCCACCCATGATCAAAGACAGGCCTGCTTCCAGAGAAGGGTCTTGGGAGCCAGCCAGCACCAAGCAGGAGACAGAGGCCAGACCCTGTGACAGACAGTAGAGTGGCCCTGCTCAAGTCTGCACCCCCGTCTTGGCCTGTTTCCTCTGCTCCAGTACCAAAGCAGCCACTGTTGGTGCCCTAAGCACCCAAGCCATGCCATCTTATGTCATCCCCAAAGAATCCTCGGAAGCTCGGAATGGGGTGGCAGCTGGGATTTGAACCCAGGCAGCCTGACTGCAGAATTCAGGCCTGTGACAGCTACACTCTGCCAACTGCCTGCGCCTGGGGAGGGAGGGGCCAGAAGCAAGGGAACAAGCTCACCGAAGATGAAGCCACATGGTCAGTGCCCCTCAACCACTCCTCTCTCAGAGCTGTCCCCTAGGGGTTTCCTGCCCCATGCATCTTCCAGACTCTCCTCACTGAAACTCTCACAGCCCTGCCCTGCTGAGAGGCAGGACTCTCCCATGCTCCCCCACAGCACAGAGCAGAATGATGCCACCCGGCCACAAGTCCCTTCAGCGGGGCTCGGGATCTGGAGGAGCCACAGGTAGGGAGCACCTACTCCTCCTGCGTTGGGGCACTGGGAGAACTCCCCAGCGTTGACTGCACCCCAGTCTTAAGGCCCACCGGGGTGAAGGCTGGAGTGTGGAGTCTGTCAAGTCACTGCAGGGGAGCTTGGTGGGACTGGGCAGAGGCTGGGCACAGTGTGAGGGGAATCCAGGGTGGAGCACGATCAGAAAGGCATAGCCCCGTGGGCAAAACAGGGGTCCCTGCCCGGTGCGGTGGTTCACACCTATAATCCCAGCACTTTGGGAGGCTGAAACAGAAGGACTGCTTGAGCTCAGGAGTTTGAGATCAGCCTGAGCAACCTAGCAAGACCTCATTTCTACAGAAATAAAAAATCCAAACAGGGGTCCCCAGGGGCCACAGCCTGGTCATTGGGTAAGGGCGGGGGGAGGCACAGTGGAGGCCCAGCTACCAGGCTGCATGGGCACAGGGAGACTAGGCAACTGACATGTTTGCATCAAGGCAGGTGATGTCCAGAAACCTACATCTGCTCTCCCTGCTGGCAGCTAGCATTCATTCATTCATTCACCTAATATTTACAGAGCACCCCCAAACATGCTGCTCTGGGCCTTGGATTTTACAAGACAGACATGGTCTGTGCTTTTTTTTCAGTCTCATAACTGAGGAGGGGGACATAAAAGAGCTCCTTAGCATGGCCTTCAAGGTCCCCTGAATCTGACCTTCTGCCCTGGGGTGCCCACTTTCAGCCTCACGGGTTCTCTCTGTCCTCTGGCCAAGCTGCTGCCTGGTGCAGGACAATGAGGTGGGGAGGTGATGGAGAGAGGGTGTCATCAGGCTTCTGTATTCCCGACACCCAACCCCAGATCCCCTGTTGAGGACAGCTGAGCAGGAAACATGAGCTGGAAAAGGACACACTCATGGGAAGGAGAGACGGAGATGTGAAGGGGGGTGGGCAGGGTGTGTGTGCCTGCATATATCAGTGTCTTGAGTGTGATGTGAAGATCTGGGTGTCTGGGCATGTTGGTT
The DNA here is from genome assembly GCA_963574415.1 of Tarsius wallacei. Lineage (NCBI taxonomy): Eukaryota > Metazoa > Chordata > Mammalia > Primates > Tarsiidae > Tarsius > Tarsius wallacei. The sequence goes on from CAUYQG010005927.1 coordinate 8,090, forward strand.
TTGTGTTTCTGTGTGTGGCTGTGTTAGCGAGTCCAAGTGTATTTTGTTGGCATTTATGTGCCTGTGTGTGTTTGTACATGTGTCTTCAGGGGTCTGCGTGTAGTCTTGCTTGTATCTGCGGGTGCTTTTGTGTTGACAATGTGTACTCGTACTTTGAGCAAAGAGACAGGCTGGTCCCCTCACACCTACTCTCCACCTCACTAGGGCCAGGCCACGGCTGGGGCCCAGTCCCTCCGGTGACTCACCCCTCACTCCGGAGGCCAGGGACTGGCAGGTGCCCACCCACAGTCTGGGCTGTCGCTGGGTCCTGAGTCTGCATGGGCTTACAGCCGAGACTCTGTCCTCCACGCCCCTCCTCCAACATGGGGACCAGCTGGAGTCGCCCACGACCCACATGGAGCCCCTGCCAGGCCGTGGACAGCCCCCAGGCCTGCTGCTCAGGACTGTGCTGGGTACAGCCCACCTGGCTCTGGCACCAGCCCAGCTGCTCCAGTTGCTCATGGAGGAGCAAGGGCGGAGGCCAGGGTGGGGGACAGCTGCTGACCCACCGAGTGTGCCCCTCTGTGTCCCAACTGGGCTGCAAGGCACAGAGGACTTCCCCAGCCCAGGGTTGCTGCTGCTTTTCTGCACTGTGTGACCCCAAGCCTCTCATGCCTCCTCTCTGGGTCCAGGTTCCTTAAATAAGGGGCTCACACCTGTCATCCTAGCACTTTGGGAGGCCGAGGCAGGAGGATCGTCTGAGCCCAGGAGTTGGAGACCAGCCGAACAACATAAACCTCATGTCTACAGAAAATTAAAAAATTAGGTGGGTGTAGTGGTATGTACCCATAGTCCCAGTTACTCGGGTGAAAGGATTGCCTGAGCCCAGGAGGTCGAGGCTGTGGTGAGCGGTGATCATGCCACTGCACTCCAGCCAGGGCAACAGAGTGAGACCCCAATTCCGAAAAAGGGGGGGCTGGTGTTAGCAGGGCCACATGCAGCTGTAGTATTGCACACTGCACAAATGTGCCTGGCTGAGGACAAAACGTGCTGAGAGCTAGCTCAGTCGCTGCCTTGCAGGCTTGGGGCCAGGTGCAGCACCTGAAGGAAGGGGGATACTTTAGTGTTAGAGCACACTCCCAGTCGGGCCTCCTCCAGAATGTTAGGCCAGGCCCGCTGGCAGTGTGGGTGTCTGGTGTACAATCTGATGCCACATGAAAGTTGCAAAGAAATGCCCAGAAGTTAGATTAGAAAATATAGTTCATTTAGAAAGTAAATTGGAGAGAAAGAGAGAGAGAGGGGATTCAGGCCAAAGCTTAAGAAAAACATGGCCTGGCTGGGCTCAGTTGCTCAGCCTATAATCCTAGCACTTTGTGAGGCCGAGGTAAGTGGATTGCCTGAGCCTGTAGGTTCAAGACCAGCTCGGGCAATTTGGCAAAACCTCATCTCTGCAATAAATAAAAAATTAGCCAGGTGTGGTAGTGCACACCTGTAGTTCCAGCTACTTGGAAGGCTGAGGTGGAAGAAGCCCAGCAGGTCGACGCTGGGGTGGCCGTGAGCATGCCACTGCACTCTAGCCTGAGTGACAGAATGAGACTCAACTCAAAAAAAAAAAAAAAGAAAAGAAAAGAAAAAGAAAACATGGCCACACTAGAGCTCAGCAAGGCAACGGCTGGAATGGCCTGGCAATGGCCGTGGCAATGGCAACTGGTTGCTCCTGGCTAAGTCCTTTTAACCCTTCCCTTTGATGGGGGAAGGGAGGGTCATTAAGGTGATTGGGTGGTGGTCTGTTCCACATCATCACGAAGGGACAGGTAAGCACAGGTACTGACGTCAGGTGACAGACAGCAGGCAGATGGTGGGTTAGTCACCTGACTGCTGCATGGTGGTAAGGGTCTGTCTGGGTCATGAAGGTCACAGAGCGCTGATTAGGTTAACTTAAGTCTTATGGGTGGAGGCAAATATTTGAAATAGAAAAGCTAATTAGCACAAAACAAGCTGGGAAGGGAGGTTGTAAAACAGTTATCAATAGCCACCTCTGAGAAACCGGTTCTGTCCTTGGCTAGCAATTAGAGGGTAAGTTAAGTGAACCCCTAGAAAAACGTGAGCTTTAGGCAACATTAAAACGACTGCTCATTGGGTATATTAAGTCCATGCTATGTCCTTTCACTTAGGGCCTGGGACCCCTTGGGGTATCTGCCTGACGGGCACCTTGTTCTCATTCTCAGACGGGGCTGCCCTGCTCTGGGCACCGTGACTGGAGGGAGGGCAGCACCAGCCTTTGTGATCGGCCCCCTCCCCTCTGTGTGTTGGTGTCCAGGTGTCCATGCACCCAAGACTCCTTTATCCCCCCCACCTCCCCCCCTCTCCCTCTCTGGTCCACCTGCCCCTCCCCTGGAGTCTTTCATCTATGCTTGACTGAGCCCTTTCCCAAAGAACACAGGTGATAGAGGACCCCTTCACCAGACAGGAAACCGAGGCTCTGTAGTGAAGTCTCAGAGCTTCCAAATGTGTCCCTGACCCCTCCACCCCTGCACCTGCCACCCCAGCTCACCTGTCCTTTTCCCAGCCACCCTGACAATGACAGCCACACGCCTCTGCTTCAATGGTTTTTATTCCATTGGGCAAGTAGCTGGGGGAGTCCCAGCAGGGGAAGGGTGGGAACAGGGACAGTAGCAGGGCTCCTGTCCCACTGGGCTGACAAACCTGTGTGAAGGAACAGGGGAGGCCTGAGTGGCGGCCCCTGAGAGGGCCCACCCCACCTCCCATCTTCCATCTCCCATCTCCCACTCTGGGGCTGGGGTCCAGGGACAGTGCTCGCTTGACTCGGGGCCTGGGAGGCGGGGCTGGCCCACAACGGCCACCCCAGCGCGAAGAGCAGCAGCAGGTAGGGGGTCTCCGGCCCCTTACCCAGGCCTCGTGCTCAGCAGGGAGCCCCGAAGCGGCTGCTGCGAGGCGTGTCCCGGTAGAAGGGGTCGGCCGAGGTCAGGGTTCTGCAGCGAGGGAGGGGGCGAGTGTGAGGGAGGGGCGGAGCCAGGCCAGGCCTGGCTCTCGTCTCCAGCCTGCCCCTCTCCAAGCCACACCCCGTCTCCTGCCTGCCCCGCCCCACTGCCGGCCCCCCCCCCGCGTGCGGCCCGCCCCCCTCTGGGGGGGCCCCGCCCAAG
>CAUYQG010005935.1:0-141572 GCA_963574415.1 Tarsius wallacei
TTCCAAGTAGCTGGAATTATAGGCGCGCGCTACCACGCCCGGCTAATTTTTTGATTTATTGTAGAGATGAGGTCTCGCTTGCCCAGGCGGGTCTCGAACCCGCGGGCTCAGGCAATCCACTCACCTCAGCCTCCCAAAGGCGCGGAATTACAGGCTGAGCCACCGAGCCCGGCGGGGATGATTTTTAAAAAGTAATGGCAAGGAATTTGCTCATTTTTTCTAATTTACCTCTTCCTATTCTCCTCTGAAGTTCTATCCTTTTTTCTTTTCAGATAGATTTCAGCTCAATTTCCAATAATGATCAGGGTTTGCTTGGTCACAGGGAATGAGTATCGACCTGAATCAATAAGGATTCGAAGTAGACGGGAAGGCAGGGTCACCCAGCCTTCCCTTCCCATTCACAATCACTGGATCTTTTTTGACTACCTTATGGGGCCTGAGTGATGTGGTTTTTGTCAGTATCTTCTGCCTCATCATGAGCTGCTTATTCCCTTGCTCACCACACTCTAATTCCAGGACCCTTCTCTTTCTGCATGTGCCAGACTCCTTTCCACCCAGTGCCTCTGCCCCGGCTGTTCCTTCTTTTTGAACAGCCTTTCTCCATTTCACCTTCCAGCTCCCACTCAAACCTTAAATGCTGCTTCTTCAGGGCAGCTTTCTGTGATTGCTATCCTCGTTGACTCATTACAGAAACTCTCATGAGCTCTCTTCAATCAACAGGCTCACCCAGATCTCCTCTCAGTCAAGCTAGTTGTGTAGGAACGCTCTCGGAGTTGTGTCCCACTCTCAATCCCCCCCCCACCCGCCTGCGGATTCTCTGAATTCTATCTTCAAATCAGAAACATAAGGACAGCATGATTACGCCCTGTCTGACCACATGAATTTGGTTATAGAAACTCCACCTAATCAGTCAGATAATGGTAACAACCGAATTAATATTAGCAACTATTTACTGTATGAGGCGGTATGTGAAACTATTTGGATTGTAATGTTGATCCCCACACAAGCTCTCTGTAATAATAGAGATATGAGTCGTATGAGGCCAATTGACACAGGACACTGAGACTGAGGCCATTGAATTAAGTAACGGTTACAAAGTCACAGGGCTAAAAAGTGGCAGGGGCTTGATTGAAACCTAGAGAATCTACGCCCCAAGTCAATTCATGCGGACACTCTACCTCCAGTTGGTAGAATATCAGTCGACCATGTCTGTTTTCACATTGGTAACTAAACTTCTAGATTTCTCCCTAAGGAGTGGCTTGCAACCCCATTATTCAAGCCCTTAGACCCAGCCTGGACATTCTAGGCGAATCCTTTGCCTTTCGCTGGTTGGGCATGGTTCATGGCTTAGACCTCATAGGATGTGACCTGAGTAAGACCTGTTGTTCTTATAGACAAAATGGAAGGTCTTGCTATTGAAAGGAGAGAAGATTTGAAACAGGAGGGGTAGGGTGGGATATGGGAGGCAGAGAAGGGGAACAAGCCATGGGAAGAAAGAGTGATCTCTTTTCGTCGGAGAATATGGATATGCATGTAACTTTGGAAAATAATGAATCATTTTTCATATATTTTCCTGAATACTTTCATTGTCTCAAGAGAAGAAAAAATAGGGTAAATAACTGTATTTATCTACGTCTAATGAGAGCCTTGACGGGTGTGGTAAAAAGACAAAGAGTGAATTGAAAACATTAGTGAGAAATTTGAAATTAATGACCTTAGGGACCAGTTTAAACAGGGAGGGGTGTGAAGGTTGTGGCTGGCAGATAATGAAACGGGGGAAAGATCAATGCACATACTTCCAAAGTTTGGACTTGAGTGATCCTTTGTGTTAGAAAAGAGGCTATTTCTTTTCTTTAGGACATCAATTTTCTTGGTAGACCTAGGAGGGGATAGAGATAGGGATGTCCTGTGGAAGGCATGGGTCCTTGGGACACAGCAGTGCTGAACCTTCACTCACCTCTCCCCACCTCTGCCCCCACCCCAAGCGCCTGTATTGCTGTTAAGTTCCTTGTCATAGGCTCCCCCTGCCAGTTTCAGCATCCAGTCGAGTAAATGCCCAGCTTGGGCAATTGTCTTCTCCAACCAAAATTTAAAGCTCAAGGTGGCACCTCTCTGAACCACCTTGAGCAAGTCCTTGTTCTCTGGACCTCACGTACTCACCTAAACAAAAGGTGTGATGGAACCCAGTGACTTCTGAGGGGCATGTGACCATGGATGTCAGGCAAAGGGCCAGTCCTGGGCTCTGAAGGCAGAAAGAAGGAACAGCTTTGTTTCCTGCCCATTTCTGCCTCAGCATCCCTTCACACTGGTTTGGGAATGAGCTCTGGGGGTTTCTGGGCAGCCCAGAGCCAGCGGCAGGCTCTTTCTCTCTGTAGATAAGTGACTGTCTTCCAAGCATTCCAATGTAAAAAGTGTAAACCCCAGGAAATAAAATAAATACACTTGGTATTGATTTCTGTTCATTCACTGTTTTTTCATCATTATTATAATATATATGAAAATTTGTTGTAGAAAATTGAGAAAAAGAATGCAGATAAAATTTTAAATACTACCATCATACATAACAGAACTGAATACTTGGAATATTTTCACTTTTTATGCACATGAATTCATCGAAATACATAGCATGTGGGTCTTTCTATTCAAGATGTTTAAAACTGAACAGTGTATCTTTTAGAATTTTTTCATTCCCAAATATCCCTCATAAACAAGAAATTTAATGGCTGCACAATATGTGTGCTATAATCTCTTGAAACAGTCTTCTAAGGTTGAACATTTAAATTATTTACAATTTTTACCATTATAAACAACACTGGGTTCAAGTACATAAATTTCTGTCTCCATTGCCTATTCTCTCAGAACAGATTTCTGGGAGTGGAATTACTAGTTCAAAGGGTAGAACACTTCCAAGACTGTATATATTGCCAAATTGCTTTCAGAAAGGCTGTATTAAATTTTACCACCTTGTGTCGTTTATGAGTTCCCAAATCGCTAAACTCCTACCAGTGATCAATTTTACCATTGTAATTTTCACAAGTGAAAAAGTATCTGCATTTTGTTTGAATGTACATTCATTTGACTATTAGAATTAAACCTATTTTTATTAATTGATCATTCATAATTCTTCTGTGACTTGTACTTTGCCAGTGTTTTCATAGTAACATTTGAACTTTTCTTATTGATTTTCTTTATATATTCATGATCTATGTTTTTTGTCACATTTGTTCTAATTTTATTTTATTTTTTTTTGGTCTTTTGGAAAAACACAAAAATTTTAGAGAATCAGATGTACTGATCTCATCTTTGTAGTTTGTAGTTTTTTTCTTTGCTTTTGTATTTATAATCTGTTAAATATTCACTTATATTTGTCTTAATTTTACATTTTTATTTTTAATGAATTTAGAACATTATATTAACTTAATTTTCATGGGGTTAAAAATCAAACACCAATTTAATAGTAAATAATACCAATAAAATAACAAAAAAATAATATCCTCTGTTCTATTCCTTCCCCTTCTCCCAGACATACTCCAAAGAGCAACTTTTTTGGGGGGGTGGGCAGAGTCTTACTCTGTCACCCAGGCTAGAGTGCATTGGCCTTTTGGGCTTCTGCAACCTTGACCTTCTGGGCTCAGGCAATCCTTCCACTTCAGCCTGCCAAGTGACTGGGACCACAGGCACATGCCACAACGCATGGATGGCTAACTTTTAATTAATTAATTCATTCATTCATTATTTTGTGGAGACATGATCTCACTATGTTGCCCAGTGTGATCTCAAACTTCTAGGCTCAAGCAATTCTCTCACCTCGGTCTCCCAAAGTGCTAGGATTGTAGGCATAAGCCACCACACCTGGCTACTGTTTGTTTTTCAAGTGATTATTCAAATCTATATATTGGAATATATATTTACTGTTCTTTATTGGTATATTAATTTTAGATATTATCTATCTAATGACAAATAAGGATTTATCATTTGAATAAAACTCTACTTCTCTTTCCATCATCTTTCCAACACAATTATATTGCTATTTCTACTTAATCAATGAGTCTTTACATTGTGATAATATGTATGTTGTACTCTGCCAAAACAAGCTGTACACTATGATTGCGTTTTCTTTACTTGATGGTTTTTTCTAAGAATTTCTCATTATTCCTCATTTATTCATGTTTAGCTTTTTAATATTAATTCTCAGCTATATTGTTCCAGGAAGAACATAATCTCTCTTCCCTCCTCTTTTCAACTCCACCCTCCGCCCAACCACTGGCTTACAAGACCATGTCCAACTCTTCCAATCCAAGATGGTTGCTTCCAGGTTCTCCGTGAGACCATGTTACCCCTGGTTACAGATGTACCATACTTCCTCTGCAGGGTGACCATGTTCTCTGAGTCATCTCCATAACTTCTTGTGAGCCAGGCTCTTTCCTCTTCCCTTTCAAACATTTCAGTAGTTATGGTTGCACTTATTAGCTTCTGTTACTTCTGAGTCCCATCAACCCATGGATGCTAACCAGCCCTGATCTGTAACTTCCTCTTGCTATCAGATATAGCTTGGGGATGGGAGCCACCACCAAACTTACTGATTCTGGTACTCCTCTCAACAATACAGTCCTGATGGTCACGGTAAGAGGTATGTCCTCTGGGCTCTTGCATAGAGTATAATTTTCTGGAGAGTTTTGGGGCCTCACATAATGTGTTTATTCCAGCATGCACTCTTCTTTCAGTCTCTTGGGTCTTTCTTCTACCATCTTCCAGGAAACTCAATCATCTCCAGTTTACCAAGCACTGTCCATCACTTTTTTAGGTTACTAAATGTTACCCCAACAAATTACTTACATCCCCTGGGTCTTTTAATTTTTAATTATCTAGGATGTATTTTGGCCATTTTGATTTAGCACTATAAAAAATAAATTCCAGGAGTGCCTCCATAATATTTTAGTTTAGGCTGCCATAACAAAATACCACAGACTGAGTAACTTAAACAACAGAAATGCATTTCTCACAGGTCTGCGGGTTGGAAAGTCCAAGATCAGGGTGCTTGCATCATTGTGTCCTAGTGAGGGCTTTCTTCTTGGCTTGTAAACAGCTGCCATCTTGCTGTGTCTGCACAAGCATGGAGAAACACCACACTCTCTTCTTCTTCTTATAAGGCCATCAATCCTGTTAGATTAGGACCTCGGTCCTATTATCTCATTTAACTTTACCTCCTAAAAGCCCTATCTTATCTCCAAATTTACATTGGCTGATAGGGCTTCAACAAATGAATTTGAGGGTGAGGAGGAAATGATTTAATCCATAGTACTTGCTGTCTTCTGGAATATACTAATACTCATAGCTTTGTTGCTGTATAATTTCTTTTCTCACTTATCAGGTCCAACATATTCCCAACCTAGATTTAACTCTAGCTATCTATCCAGTGACCAGGTGAAAGGGTGAGGATAGCTCCTGAGGTGGCTGCTGTTGCCTTACAGGGGAGAGTCCTCTGGGCATCTCTCAACACAGGAGAAGTACCAGTTCTTACTTGGGAAAGGTGAATTACCTCTAAAAGCTAAGTGTTCTAGGGGTCTCCATGGCCAACATCCTCAAAGGCATTCATCTGGATGTCTCTATTCCACATTTCAAGGCCCCAGGTTTTCCTTACCAGAGTTCTAGTCTAGCACAACACAATTGCCTTGCTTGCCTGTTTAAACTCTTCTGGACCTCTGTTAATCAAACTATAAGAGCTTCAGTTTACTACTCAGCAATATGTATCTACAAAGGAGGGCTTCTGGCTTTTCCATTTAGTTTCTAACTACCTATTTCCAGCACTCAACTTCTAATTCCACCTCTGAAAGATATCAATACAACTTAGCAATAATTATACAACTCCAATGTCTTTGTAGACAATGTCCCTACCTTGCTTACATGAAGAGGGGACCCCCCCCCCAAAAAACAGAACTGAGTTATAAAAAATTTTATATTTATTCTTCCATGTTTAAACTTCAGTCACCTTCAAAGTACTCTCTGTTTGACGCAATACATCTATCAAGATGCTTTTTCCACTGCTCGAAACCATTTTTGAACTCGTCAATTTTGATGCCTTTTAGCATTTCTACTGTTTTTTTGTTTCATCTCTTCCACATTGGCAAAACGTTTCTCTTTGAGGACTTTTTTCATTGGGGAAACAAGCAAACAAAAATATCTCTCAGGGTGAGATCAGGTGAATAGGGAGGGTGGGGTACTGGGGTCATGCCATTTTTGGTCAAAAAGTGCTGAACATTCAGAGCAGTGTGGACAGGTATGTCAATCATGGTGGAAGAACCAGTCAAACTTGGGATTTTATCAAACTTGGGATTTTTCTTCCCCAAATAGTGACTCAACCTTCTCAAAACTTCCAGATAAAAAAACTTTGGTTGACCATTCGATCAAGAGGAAGAAATTCTGAGTGTACTACAAGGGGCCCACCCTCCAAAAGATAATTCCATGTTTTCTTTATTTTTTTTGACAGCCCCACCCCCTGCCATTTTTCAAATCGCAGAGTCAAGAAACTTGCAAGGTGTTTCCCTTAAACATAATGTTTGTCCAGGTCATCACCAGTAAAATCTTTAGCCATGACCTTATTCCAGGAACTATTCCTGCAAATTTTCTCAAAAGCATGAAATACATTGAGAAAGTTAAATATTCAGTTTTAAATCTAACTTGTGTTAATTGAACCCTACTATGAGTCAAAAGCTTTCCTGGATTACTTCTTATGTATTTTATATTAATCAACACAGAATCATGCATTTTTACATGCTTTTCAGCCAAAATAATAATAATAATAATAATAATCTAACATGGAATTTTCCTTCAGTTGCACATCAACTGCTCAGAGATAACACAATACACTAAGATGTATGATACGCTAAGGCAATTTGACCTCCAGACATTTTGTTCTGCAGTTGATGCAGCAAGCGTTTTGCTGGCAAAAGTCTGAACTTTGCAGGTCCTGTTGAAAAGTTGCTTTGCATAGCCAAGTTATGACTATGGGGAAACCATACACACACACACACACACAAACACACACACACACACACTCTCCAAACCAAAATCCATTTAGCATCAAAATAAATCATAGGAGCTTCAACTGCTGACTCTCGGAGGAAAGACTGTCTTCTTTCAGTACCTGCCTGCGAAGATTTTCCCAGAAGTTGTGTAGAGCTGGATGGTCGGCCAAGTAAATGCAATGGAAAAACTGGAGATGAGGTGGCGACACAGTAAGCAGAAAACATTTGCTAGCTCCTCAAAGCTGAAATCACTTTATATCAATTTTCAATTAAATATATATTAAAAAAACAAACCACACACACACACACAAAGAAAATGGTGCAATATATTTTCCTCTGCTTCATTTCTTTTGCATTGCCTTCTCCTGGGCATTTCCCTATGTAGAAGGGTAATGTGTTTATACATTCTGGAACTAAGCAGTCATAAAACTGTATAGGCACAGCTTGGAACCACCATCCACAAATTAGAAAGTTCCCCTAGACTGGCTGATTTTATAAACACTATATGAAGAAAGGGAGAAAGAAAAACAAACAAAACCCCAGGAAGGTGGTTTAGATTTTCCTTTCTTTTCCTTTCCCCTTAACTCCTAAATAGTTTAGTTGCTAATTATACAGCACAGAAATACGGTGCAAAGTAATGTAAATATGATTTTCACCATACAACAGAAAATCTTAGAAATTGCCTTGAGCAGTGTCAGCTGGAATTCAATAAACTTTATGCATATTTGAAATAAAAACCAAATTGCCCCGTATTCTTTAATCTAAAAAGCAAAGACTAATTGAAAGAAGCGTCAGTGAACATATTTTTGTTTTGCTTTAAAATATTTTTCTTGCTAGGACTAAAGATTTCAAAAGTTCTTAGTGGTCAGAAGTCAAATTATTTTCTTCAAAATTTCTGTGATGACATTCTGTATTTTCTAAACAATCTTCTTGCCTTTTGACCCATGAAATTCCAGAAAAATATGCTGAGCATAGGTAGTTTGGACAAAGATTCTAACACTCTGCTGGCGATGTACTCCCAGATTAAGATAGCAAGTAATTTGCATCAAAAAATGTAGAATACACAAACAGAAGGCACTGCGTGTTGGAAGTGTAAGTCCTTCAACAAAACTATGAATAACTTATTTACTTGCATCTGCAGTAATTTCCTCTAGATTGCTGTCTCACCACTGTAGGCGCTGAAATTATATTAAATGCAACAGTATTAACTGCTGCTTTTGTTTTGGATCAGATGAAAACTCGAAAACATGAAAACTTGAAATAAATATGCAAGTAAACAAATAAGTACGGATTCATGGGCTGTGATTGCAGGCTGTGTTGAGTAGTCTTAAAGGTCCAACGTTCTGCTTGTACACATGCTTCAAATAAGAGATATTACATACATTGTATTTTGCCAGATTTAGTCATCTAGCCCATCTATCAACAAATGACAAATTAAATTAAGGTAAGAAGAGGGAATTATTGTGAATACTGGTTTTAAAAAATAGATGTTGGTAAGTAAGATTGATTTTAATACACAACCCTATTGAAGATTTAAACGTATTCCAAAATTAGAGTGTATCTAATACGGGGCACATTGCAGCTACTTAAGAAATATCTGTTGAATGAATGGATAAACTTTATTCATTGCAGAAAATGCCAAAATGCTCCCCAAGGAAAAGAAAGTACTGCCGCGTATGTTTCTGACCTCAGGTTTCATTTCAGAGGGTCCCGAGCCTGCTTTTAACAGAAAGTGAATGTTTTATAGAAGTTTGGGGTGTAGGTAGCTTGATAACCACCTTTGATGCTCAGCAGGGAACTCATAAATAGTTAAGCATATGCAAATTACTTGAAAGATGTTGGTCTTCATTTGTGGTTTTAGGTCAGACTAATGATTTTCTTTTTCAAACAGAACCAAATGGATGTGTCAAAGAGGTAAAATTCTTAATGGGAGTGGACACAAATAGTTTCTAACCCGCTGCTAAGGTTACGAATGTCACTGGTAGTTGTCATTATAGTAGAGCAGAGGGTCCTTCATCATTTCAAACACATTTCCATATCCACAGGTAGTCAGATAAGTGACCATTACCACATGTAGCAAAAGGACAAACAGATGGTGTTCAGATCATTCATTTGTGTGTGTGTGTGTCTTATAGAATTCAAGCATTTTAGAAGTCGTTTGGAGTCATGTGTTTTATATCAACTTATGTAGAAACATTTACATATATTGAACCCTCGCCCTCCCACTTCTGGCTTTGTTTTCTCCCTCTCCCATTCCTTAGATCCCAAGTGTGAACGCGTGGTATAGATCTTTCCCCAGGGTGATTGAGAAATCTTCCATTATGATTCCAAGTGAGTATTTTCTATTAATCTTCTGGTCTCCCAGCAACCTCCACACATAATAAAGAGCACAATCTAGATCACATGCCAAGGGCCCGTCCCCCCTACTTGAGTTTCCCACAATTCAACAGTTATGCCACAGAGTTTGAAGTGACGGTGGTGGCCATATTGACAGAACACAACCAGATTACCCTGGCATAGTTGATTCAGAATTTCCCTGCAGTTCTCCCCAGCAGTTTCAAACAGATTGTACCCACAATCTAAACAGGCAATGGATGGGGCCAAGAAAACTAAACCGGCTGGGCTAGAGTTCATTTTACCATTATAGGGCCATTTTGTTGTCGCCTGGTCATATAGATAAAGCCAGTGGGTATCATTATACACCGTCCCTTCCCAGTCTGTTGTAATTACCTCACTGCAGCCCACCATAGAGCAGGTGGTAGGCTATTTAGCCCAGTCAAACCCAACGAATACAACCTGTGACTTGGAATCTTTCCAGATATCACTGAGGATTGTTGGTTTGACAGCTATGCATGGCAACTCTAGAGAAGGGAGATATCAGTTTTTAGCACTGATATAACATTTTTTATTTGTAACTCTCTCCCACACAAACCCCAAGTGACACCCAAATAATGCTTTCAGAGTGCCCTGAATTGACCTGTTAAGTAGGGTGACATTAACCATATGACTTTTCTGGCCCAGGTAGAATGTCTCGTCGTTTTTCCTAACCATATTCCTGTCTCGACCTATGCCCTATTCCACTCTTCTCTTTCATTTAGATTTTTAAATTTTCAGGTTGATGGTTTGACTAAGAGTTCAATACATTTAGCACAATTTAGTTCACAATTTGGTTCAATTACCCCCAGCTAAGTTCAGTTTTCACTATTCAGCTATGTCAAAGCCCACTGTCATTTGGTCTTACCTAGCTGAGGAAGGTCTGCTAGGATCAACCTTAAAGATAAACAGTTCATTTCACATTGGGGTCCTAGAGAAATTAACATATACAAATGATATGTTCACAGGCACTGAGTTAATCATAGCTAAGTGTAGAACTTGTTTTTCCCATCTCCATGTTTTTCCAATATACAACAAAATTTATCCAAAAAAAAAAAAAGTCTATACAGAAATTTACTCACATCAATAATATGCATTTCAGTAATCTGGGATGTTTGAACTAATGCACCATATGAAAAGCATGAAGGAAGCCCACAGCTATGAGTAAATCAGGGCGTGTGAAATCTCCTTACACAGTTTGTTGCCACAGGATTTTGTTTCAGTTTTTCAGAACTTTTTGTAGTAATTACTATTTTTTGATGTTCCATCTCTGCTTTATGTGGGAGTACAATACTGTGACATTTGAAACGAGTACCCTAAAGCTTGGTTGAATCATCAGTGCATTTCTTGCTCCAAACCTTCCTGGTCAAAAAGTCTGTATTTAGGCATTAACAAGTTACTGAGGCTTAGAAATGTGCTTTTCAATGCAGTGATCTTAGACACTCACATTTCTTTTAGTTCTGACTAGAAGGCTTCTCCTGTGGTGCCATAGAGACAGTAATTTTCCTTACACAAATTGCTCATGTGAGTAAGTTCTGTAGTCTTGCCTCAAAGAAAGGATTCTGAGGTTTACATGATGGATGCCTTTTTATCTCCATTTGTTTAAAGTATCATCATAATTACTGATCACAGCAACTTTGAACCAATAGCAGATAGTTTGAAGTCTTTCTTGTTATCAGCTAACATATTCCCTTCTTTAAAAGGACTCCACAGAAGAACACAGGTGGGAACACGAAGGGCTTTATCAATTTCACTGAATAATTATTTTTCTTGTCCTGTTCAAGATCTCTCCCTTCCCACCATACGCAGCCTTAAAATATGAGTTACTTTTCTCAGATATGGAGAAATGACTGATTCATATTCACTGAGATTGGTAGTGAAGATCTTAATGTTAGACGTTAATGGACCTGTGTGAATTGTCTGGACTTTGACAGAACTTCTCTGTGGCCCGTTACCCATTCATTTGCACTGATTCGTCATTCGTTTAACCATGTGTGTTAGCGCTCTCTATGTGCCAGGCATTCCACCAATTATTAAATATACATACCCCATCCATAGGTTTCTCTTTTTCTTTATTATTGGTATCTCTCATAATTTCATTCAGGCTCTATTTGTGGCTTCCTCCGCCTCAGTTCTTGCTTTTCCACCTAATCTATTTTTTCCCCTTGACTTTCTTTTAAAACTCTTCTTTTTATCCAAGAAAGACAAACATAAAAAAAAGCCAAAACAAGAAAATTATGATCTCCAAATTTCAGATGGGAAGCCACCATTTTGCCAAAGAAGGCAATGGTTTTTTTTTTTTTTCTCTCTCAGTTTAATGACTTCCTGAAATATTGTTAATTGGAAGTACAAGTTTTACTTAAGAAATGGCCAACCATCTTTAATTTTCACTCGACACAAGAGTAATCATTACAGCACCTGGTACTATATTATAAATTCACAGATTCCAAGAAAATTAAAATGTTTTTTAAAGACACATTTTAATAAGTATTAAATTGATTAAAATTTATTTTATATTAGTCAAGAGGATCTAGCCAGTGTTCTAAAACAAGTAAATAAATACTGTTCATAATTTAAAGGAAGAGCCTAAATTATCATTATTCAAACATAATATAATTGTTTACCTAAACAATGTGTTCTTCAACTGGCAAGCTGAAAGAACAATTAAGTCAATTAGTTAAGTCATTAAAGTGTTCCAATATTTGACTAATGCAAAAGTTTGATACTATAAAATATTTTTGATGATGTAAAAAAGTAATAGCTTTCTTATATAACAGTAATGACACAAAGAGAAAATGCAAAAAGAAAATATAATAAGAAATTTTATTGCAGAATAAAAGAATAACTATATAAAACACTCCATAAAAGCTTAGGACTGTAAAAGAACATATATATAAATGTAAAATAAAAGTTATAGTTTTTTGGGGTAGGAAGAGTAAATATTATAAAAATTACTATTTTTCCCAAATTAACCTATAAAATAACTCAATAAAAATCTATGGCATTGTCTGATACATTTGTAAACAATTATTTTCTAAGTGTAATTTAGAGGAATACATTTTCAAGAAAACCCAGAAAATTTGACAATAGCACAGAAACATTTACCCAGCTATTAAAAGATACTCTAAAGCTAGAGAAGTTAAAGAACTTTGTATTTGTGGTGGAGCAACAAATAAATTGGGGTGTAGTGTAGAGTCAAGAGACAGTGAACTTGATTTTTCAATTAGTTATGAAGGGATGCACTGTTAACTAAATGGTAGTGGGTCCGTTGGCTGTCCACTTGAGAAAAATGAAAACTCCATCATGGCATACAAGAAAATAAATTCCAAATAGATTGAATATTTATATAAAACATAAAGCAGCAGTAAATTAGAATATTGAGAAGTATGAAATCAAATCCAGAACTCATAAAACAAAATCAAATTTTACTTTAAACCTTTTAAACATTTCATATGAAAATAGACATTATAAAAAATTAAGGGAATTTATTTGTGAAAAGTTATTTGCTATCATTGTCAAATACTTGATGTCTTTATTGTATCCTGCTGTCTGCATATGTAACACAAAATTTAAAAACCCAATAAAAATTGAAAACTGATACAAAGAGACAACTCAGAGAACAAACTACTAATGGCATTAAACATATAAAACATGCTCAAGCCCACTAATACTCAAAGAGATGCAAATTAAAATAACAGGGATATACAGGGATATACTTCACCATCAGAATGGAAATTAAAAGGAGATGGAAAATTAGTCATCTTCTAAACTCATCTTGGCCGAACTATTTTTTATTGGTTGGTTCATCCATTTGCACTAATATTTATGAGCTTATATTTTAATCAGCAATTCCCCACATACACTTTATCCACCAGAGATTCAGATAAGTCTGCAAAGGGTGTTAATTATAGCAATGTTAGCAAAAGTAAAAAAAAAAAAAAATCAGAAGCAATGTAAACAACCATCAGTAAGGAACTATTTAGAGTAATGCGTTTATAAAGCATAACGCAATGAAGAAATTATGAAGAATGTGCTCTTTATGTTTTACTCTTGAAAAATGACTATTAAATGAGTGACCCTAAATGAAACTGTGTTAAGTCAAAAAAGTCCCAGCTGCATCCTGAATTCTTGATCCACTGAGTCTTGAGGTGGGGAAAAAAAAAGTATGAATTTAAACTACCACATTTTGGGTGTGATTTGTTACATAGCAATAGAAACTCAAATTAGCCACTAAAGACAGAAAAATAATCTGTTATTTAACATATAGAATTGAAGTGAGAAGAACAATTAAGTTAGGATATATGGTGTGGGGTAAAACATCAGAAGCTTGCAACCAGGCAAAAAATACTCTGTTCTTCAGAACAGAGAGATACTTGTTATATAGCTAAATATAAACATCACAGTCTTAGAGACAGAAAGAACGAATTATATTCTCCCTTCTAGCTGTCTCAACTACAGATCCTTTGTTCCTGGAGAGATAAGAAAAAAAAAAAAATCTCATGGGAAGGACTCGTTTCAGCAAGGACAGTGAAAACTTCTCTGTTGCCTCTTCTGGAGAATCTGAAATTTCCCCAAATCAAGCAGTTGGAGCACATGACCTTTAAGAGTCCTTCTAATTCTTTAATTCTTTAGGAAGAAGAGCTTTCTTTTCCTAAATTACTTCTCAAATGGCACGGCTTGAGCCCTTGACATCCTGCTGATTCCTCTGTGGATGCTTGTATTTTGTCAATGGCCCTTTCAAGTGTCACATTTATTTGGACACCATACTCCAGGCGTAATGTGGCTTGCAGAGGGCATGTAAATCTAATAATCCGTTATTTAGCATGTCAGTTTCCCAAAAATATCTAAGCATTAAATGACAATATTAATTGAATATCTAAAAATGAACTAAATAGCTAAACGTTGTTAATAAGGAATATAGAATCTAAGAAAACAATAGATTCTAGACATATTTTTTAAAATGGTTCCATTACAAAGATAGTTTATTCTGCTTCATGCAAGTACGTTGATAATCACTGTATCATTCTGTAGCAGCCTCCAAATGACATTCTTCCCAGCATCTTTATCCTGTCACTCAAGCAGATTAATTCACTTCTTCCTCTTTCACAGAAAAGTTAATTTAATAATGGCCCCTCCATTTTCCTTCTCTCCACCTAGAAATGTCCTTAAGTTGTAGTCAGGGTCTTTTCTAGTTGTCTCCTTCACCAACCCTGAAATTTTACCAAGACTCTGCCACATGATGTGGCCTTGATCTAATAGTCACAGTCTTGCTTTCTGAATTTTGCCCTTGAGCTTGTCATCCTCCACCACAGCCACAAACACATCAGACACATTCTCTAACCTACTCATAGTGCATGGTTCATCAATAGCCATGTCTTTCATCATTATTTCTACTTCACCGAGACCTTTCCCTTGGTTTAAAAATATGCATTTTAGGCTTGACTAAACAATTCTTCAAAACTCCAGATTTCTGTGCCTAGAAATCTATACCTAAAAAATTTAAAACTATTTTTGCTTGCTAGACCAAAAAGAATAAACTGAACCACACCTGGAATTGTGTTAATGTTGGAAAGAGCACTCAGGTAAATGGACTGTCTTTGTAAGAATCTTTCCAATTGAACAGTAATTCGGTAAAATTTCTATCTGAAATTTAAAAAAGAAGATTTTTAAGCACTCTGCTTTTAGAGCATTGTATTTTGAAAGGGTCATTATTATTTACTTAGTGTCTCACCACACACTGCTGTTGAAAAGTACCACTATGACCCTTTTAAAGATAAATAAATGGAAGAAAAGAGAGCTGACGCTAAAACTCAACTTCAGTATGGGGTGAGTCAATGCAAAAGTGAAGAATAAACTCATTTTCTATTAAAGTTACCTTACGTCCCCTAATATATACTTGCTGGTATTGAACCACATTGCAAGAGGACAGAGGCAGCCAGTTACTAATTTGTTGGCATAGACTTCATTAAAAAATATTCCTCTTCTTGTCTGTAGCACTTTTGACACCAAAATTATACTGTACATACTATCTGAAACTTGTCCTCTGAATGGGTTTCTTATTTCTATGTAAAATTTCATATCTTTCAGTGTCCCGTAAATAAAAACTAAAGTCCATCCTTTTCTTTAAAATATATATAAAATTTCAGCCATCTTTCTACAGACCACATGATAGTGAATGTAGTGGTTAAGACAACATTATCAAAGTGAGTCTGAAAAATCTAATATATTCACTCTTATTACTAACAACATGTTTTGCATGTATTTGCATGAAGGATGATATTACTCTACAAAATCATGCATATGCGCTGTTCATTTACAGGAATTTATTTTCCTTGTAAAAAATAATGGTATGGAAAGACATTTGGGACGTGCTTTAAACAAGTACATTATTTAAATAAATGAGTTAAAATTTTGAATAAGAGATTTAATTATTTTTCTAGCATAGGTCATGCATGAAAATTCTGGACCAGAAGAAAGGACCATTGAGAGAAACTGGGAAGAGGTAACCATGTGTTACAGAGGATAATTTACTCGAAAATGGATAAAAAAAGAAATAACATGGTCCTTGAGCAGTTGTGAACATAGGAACCACATCCTTCAGATATGTGTGTTGGAAAATTTAGAATCACTGCAGTGAAGAAATTTCAAACACTGTTGCTGCAAATGTTATCCTTTGAAGTAAATAGTTAGCTAAACTTTAACAGAATCCAATATTCTACATAAAATAAGTATCTACTGGATAGTTTATGCATGTGAACATGAGAGGATAATGGATTCAAACTTGTAGAACTGTTGAATACTTAAAATATTGAAAATAAACTGCTGCAAAAAAAAAAATCTCCTTTCTGCTATTTGGTTTTATTGCATTAGTCACCATTTATTTGCATTGTTTAGTGATGAGAATTGCCCACTTTTTAATCTTATTTGTTTTTTCATTCATTTAGTTGCATTTATTCTAAGGTTTTCTTTCTGCCTGTGATTGTGCATCTACAGCAATCAACACTATGTTGAGATGAGAATCAGGTGTCAAAGCAGAGAAAGCTGAAATGTTCTGCCATCTAGCTGGTTCGGCTCTGTGAGGGTTCACTGTCTAAGCAGAGAATGAAT
The DNA here is from genome assembly GCA_963574415.1 of Tarsius wallacei. NCBI lineage: Eukaryota > Metazoa > Chordata > Mammalia > Primates > Tarsiidae > Tarsius > Tarsius wallacei. The sequence goes on from CAUYQG010005935.1 coordinate 16,506, forward strand.
CTTGAGTAAAATGCAGGAGAAATGTAAATAACAGTAAGAACTTGCACTCATACACAATAGAAGAAGCAAGGCAGAACTGCAAAGTTGAAGTGTGCTTTTCACTAGAGGCAGTAGGTTTTTCATTTTTTTAAATTTTTTTACCATAGACAATCCCTTGTCACCTCTGATTTCTTTGAATTCCTCCACATTCCTTGGGTATGCGTGTACACACACACACACACACACACACACACACACACACACACCAATCAGACTAGTTGTTACAAAGATGTGCTAGAAAATACATTGACTCAATCACCTTGGGTCCTCAGTTTGGATAGACTGGGAAAGACCAAAGGGGATGAGGGTTCAAACCATGGACTGTCCAACGTGGACCTATGGTAAGCAGAACACAACACCTAGAGCATGTAGTACCAGGGATCTGATCTTGTAGAGAGCAAGCCAATAATCTCTGGAACTTTGAATTAGATTCTAAGCTGTAAGTTCTAGTGAAAATAGCCTTCCCCAGAAAGTAGAAATCCTATACATATTCTCCCATTCTGTCGCTGCTCACTGTGTAATTCTAAGTAAATCACTCAACCAGATTTCTGTCCTATCTCATTGGGTTTTGACTTCTCTGTGCCATTGTAAATTCCCCATACCCAACAGGTCACACAGTACTGTCCATTATTCCTACATTTTCTATTCGGTGAGGGCAAAGTCCCTGTATTGCACACAAAGTGACTATAATGGTTGGCAGTTAAATTAAAAAGGAGGAAAGTGAGACAAGGATGTCTTAATGCATGTTCAAAAATTGTTCTGATATAAGAGTCAAGAAAAAAAAAGCATTTATTGCAACCACAGACACAACTTACAGCACTTACCTACGGATCAGTTGTGACAGAGGTGGGACATGTCATTTTGAATAATTCAGAGCATCATTTATTCATTCAACGTATAACTTACTTAGTATCTTCTATCTACCATGCTTTGTTTATTCTTGAGACTACCTCATTGAACAGAAGAAAAATTTCTGACCTCACAGTTCTTACATTCAAGAAAGAGGAGACAAAATAAATAATAAACATACTAAATAAGTTATTTAGTGTGTCCATAGGTAATGTGTATGGCAAAACAAAGGAAACAAGTAAGAATAGAGCAAAAAGAATCAGGAATGCAGGGTTTGCAGGAGGGGGTTAGACTCCCATATTGAATATTGAATATAGGGGAGCATCATTGAGGTGACATTTGAGCAGAAATTCAAAGAAAGTTAAGAAATGATCAATGGATATGTATGAAAGGAGAGTATTCAAAGAAGAAACCATAAGTAGGGCCAATCTCCTAAGGTAAGAATCTGGTCAATCAAGTTCAAAGAAAAGTAAAGAGACCTTGTAGCTTGTAGTGGAGTAAGCAAAGGGAGCATATTGGGCGATGGGTTCAGAGAGATAACTGGATTCAGGTACAGAGGCAGTGGCCACTGACTACTTTTAAATAATTTTTTTTTTTTTGGTCTGCTTGAAAATGGAAGCCATTGCAATGGTTTCGTGCAGAGAAATGATATAATTTATCTTAAAAGTTAAAAGCAGTACTCTGTTGGGAATAGAATGTCAGAAGACAAGGCGAAACACATTAGAAAGAAATGGTAAGATGGATTCAAAGTCTGAAAGAAAAAGAAGAGTCAAGGGTTAATAATAATAGTTATTTTTTTTACCTTGAGCAATTAGATGTATGGAGTTCCTGTCAACCAAGTCATGGAAGGTTCCAGGTAAAGCAACCTGATGTTTATTTCAGGGCACGTTGATTTTGGGATGTTATTCAAGTGGATAATTATGTATTATGTAGACAGAGATACAAATGTGGCATTTAGGATAGAGGCCTGGGCTAAAGATGCAGTTATGTGAGTTGTTGCCATATGGATTATATTTAAATCCATGTGATTTGATGAGATCACCAAAGATATGAATGGAAGAGAACAGAAACAGGGCTGTGGGGGTTCTCCCAACATTAAGAGGTTGGGGAGAAGAAAAACCAATAAGTAAGAGAGAGAAACAAGTGAGGAAGAATGAAAATCAAGGGAGTGGGTGGTATAAAATGAGAAAGATCTGCCAAGGAGGTTAGGTGTGTGGCTCAGAGTGGCCACTGATCAGTAGTAAACAGGATGAGAACAGTTTTGGTGGAGTGATGGAAGCAAAAGTCTGACTTGAGTGGATTTAAAAGAAAATGGAAAGAGAATTAGAAACCACATGAATAGATAACTCCCTCAGAACTTCTCAACAAATGCAACAAAGTAACGGATAGATAAGTGACTGGGAAGGTGGAGCAAGAGAATTTCTTTAAGAATTTAGACATAACTGTATATGCGTATGCTGATTTCAGTGATATTAACATGAGAGGAAGAGGGAAGAATTGTTGGCGTGATAGTCACAGTCCTGGCGTGATGTCCTTTAGCAAGAAGAGACATGTAAGACTAGAGGGATTGGCATCAGATAGAGATAAGAAGAAAACCATTGTTTACCCTCCTACAGAGTCCCTATTTTATATTAGACTTGTAAATATCACAGGATGGTTAAACACTTACTGAGGGAATATAATGTGTCTGTATATATTATAAAATAGGATTTCTATTCTGATTGTCAGGATGCGATTGGAAATATTTTGGAGAGTCAGAAAGGAGTGACCTGTTGATGATATTAGTTTCTTAATCTGTTCAAGAGCCATTGCCAGTACTGGGAAAGTAGACATTAAAACTAATTTTATATCCTTTGCGTTGTTTATGTCTTCATGTTAATTTCTTATTCAGAGGACCGCTTTTTATTATTTTTTTAATTCCTGAAGTATATTCTACTCTCAAGTCACCAACTAATTGAGGTTGGACTGGAAAGGGTCTTGGGTGAAGCTACCTAGAAAGAGCATCTCTTTTTTGAGAATGAGAAAGCATTTTTGAATATAGGCCTCAGAACGGTTTCATTGAAAGAGCCTGTTTGTTAGTTTCTAGGTAGTGAAGAGACACTCTTCTGGTATTTAATCTTCTTCTTTCTTTCTTCCAATTTTTGTCCTAACATTCTGTGTCTCTGCTCCCTTTCGACTAATCCGTTCCTGAAAGCATGGCCAATTTAATTTTCCTAAATTAGCAGAAACTTTTTCATGTCACTAGGTGTCTGCTTACAGTATTCAGCAGTTCACCATTTTCTAGAAAATTAAATTTAAATGTCCTCGATTCTGGGCCCGTCTTTATCTTATGATCACTTAGTTCAAGCTTCCATTTTCTCTTATTGCAATAGCCTGAAAATCATTCCGCTCGTGTGCACACCATATACCACCGCACAATTCATTTTTCACATTTACCACTGTATCCGTTATCTATAGCTATGTTTGTGCAGCCTAACCTATAACCACAAATCCTAGTGGCTCAAAACTATTAAATATTTATTTAGTTAACAAATCTGTGGATTAATTGGGTGGTCCTTCGGGGCTCACCTGAGGAGTTCTGCTGATGTGAAGAGGGTTTAGCAAGATTTATTTACCAGTTACAAATCAGCTGGGCTGCTTGGCTGATCTCGGCTGGGCTCTCCCAGGTGTTTGGCTGGCGGCTGGGTGAACCAGATTGGGTTTGGGTGGAGATAACTGCTGTGCTTCAGATTCCCCATTCAGCAGGCTAGCCCACACATGTTCTCAAGGTAGAAGAAAAGAAAGTAGCAGCATTTAAGCGCTTTTTCAAGCCTCTGCCTGGGTCCAGTTTGTTACTGTCCTCTTGGCCAAAGCCAGTCACAAGTCGAGCTCAGAGTCATTATGGTAAGGCACTAGCAAAAGGATATGGATTTAGGGAAATGTGACAAATTGGGGTCATTCATGCAATCAGCTACCTAAAAGACCTAAATGCTGAATATTTGCTAATATGTTCTCTGGCTCAAAGACCCAGCTCATACCGTTTCCTTCCCTTGCCTGTCAAGACACAATTTTCTTTGCCCCATTCACTTAGTCTAGTTAATTCCTATCTATTCCTTATCTCAGCTCAAATATTAATTTGTACGGGAAAACTTCTCTGACCCACGGGCTAGGTTGGAAACTTTTGTCATGACCCTTCACAGAACCAAATTCTTGTCTCAGAGCACTTGACTTGGGTTGAATTATGGCATAATTATTTGATTAATTTGACGTCTCTTATACAGCCCCTAGGATCCAGTATTATGCATGGCACATAAGAAATGTTCAATAAATATTTGTTGAATAATATCACTTACTCATTGATTTTTTCTGATTATTGTGTCTGTCCTTTTCATTTGCCTTTTTTCTTGAGGAATCTTATCCATTCTGTAAGATTTATTAAAAATGTTTTTAATGGGAAAGCTATCACCTATTTTTTCGTGTACCTAATACAATGACCATTTTTCTATTTTGCTTTTTCTCTTAGAATTTCTGTTAGACTGTTTCTAAGTCCCTGGTTTCTCAGCAATGGTTCCTTTATTAAATAGCACAATTGAAGGGGAAAGCAAATAGGAAATCAGTTGTCATCTCTGCCTTTGTGATTGTAGTCTTTGAAAAGGGAACAATAATGTACAAATTGATCTTGTGAATTAGGGACATGCTCCCGTGTATTTCCCGAAGAGGTGTCTGCCGTAGTCAACGGAACATTAGCTTTAAGATCTGGAGATGTGGTATAAATCATCTACACGGGCCATTTTAAAATCCTTTGTAGGCTTCAGTCTTCTTATAACAGAGAGGACATTAAGTCAGATGAGGTCTCACACTCCCTCTAACTTTAAGAAAAATTTCCAAGTGATGTTTTGGCACGCACAAAACACATTTCCTCTCCGTTCTTTCTTAAATAGTTGTATATTTCTCTGATTAAACTTACCTCACTATGCTGCTTAAATGCCTGGCTTCTATATTAGATTGTGACTGCTTTTTAGCATAAGAACCATGTCTTCTTCCTGACTCTTGCCACAATTAAGTGCTAAAAATTTTTTATTGCCTCAGTGAAGGCTTCCATCCAGTTCTCATTTGTGCTTGTACATTTTAGGGCACATATTTTCAGAGAACTCCCTTGGGCAGAGGCTATTGCCTTAGGTCTAAGTGAGACACATTGGAGACTCCAACTGGGAGCTTTTAGAGCTCATTCATTAGTCCTTCCTTGAACATGATAAAGTTATTCTGAATAGGTGTCTTGACATGCTAATTTGAGAAATGAATGCAAATCTAAGATGCAAAAATAAAGCAAGCATTTTGAATTTACAAATTTGTTTTATGGAATCACACACCTTGGAGAGGGTGCCCTTACAATCAGATTTCTTAATATTTAGCATATACTAAGGTGACAGGGAAAATGTTAATATCCGATTGTGAGAGTTCCAATTATCGAAGCCATTCACCAATAACTCCACTGAAGTAATGTCAAAGAATCCCAAGGGTGTACCAGTGAAAAAAGAGTTTATTATGGAAAAACTAATGGGCCGTTTTCTGTAGCTGCTCCTGCCGTTGCCACTATGATGGGTAACATACTCAAGTGAAATATCTTTCTCATATGTTTAACCACACATTTTCATCCCAGGGAAATAGCATGGGCTTCATCTCTGTTAAATATGTTTGGTTGCTTTGGGACATTCTCTCTCCTTTTCTGTTTTTTTTTTTTTTTTCCTATCATTGATTTTATTTTTAATAAAAATATTTTATAGCATTCATGCAAGAAACAATTCAATGGTATTTTTTTCATAAATAACTTATGTTAGGAAATGAGTTAGACAGCTTTCCTGTGACCCCCATTTTGTTAGGAACCATAGGTCCTTACAATTTTGCCTGGAGGGTGTTAGGGTAATTAATCCAATACTTACCCTGGTGAGATGACCAGATCTACCGGTGCAAACTGTGTGTGCACTATTTTTTGACTTGTCCCATAAAAGGTGTTTGATGATGATCCATCTTTGTTGCACGCATGAGAAGTGATGTTGGTTTGCAAAAGTCTAAACTTTTACATGTGTTCTCCATCAACCACACTTTCATGTTAGGAAAATAATTTCTTCAGGAAGCCATCTTAGCCTTGATTATTCCAGGGAAAGAAAGAGTTAAGAAATCTGAATCTCCTACACCCTGAAAACAAAATCACAATGAGTGTTATTTTTCTGATCCTATTGTACAATTCTTTGCAGATGTGAATGGTGGAGAAAATGTTATCACGGTGGAAAACATGGCCAGTTGAAGTTCTGCAGAAAATGAATTGGAGCATCAAGTCTCTGCTGAAACTATTTCTGTTCCGTTCTGTGCCTGCTTCATAGACTGTTCCAGATCTTTAAAGAATAACCAGCGAGTCTACTTTAACATGTTAGATTATGAAGCCGGGGTCCTTCTTTGTAAAAGGAGCAAAAAAAGTACTTTTTAAAGAGCTGTGTTCTGTTTTGAGGAAAAGGACTGATTCATCGTTCCACTTCCAATTTATTTCATCTTGACAACTCTAATTCCAGCCCTTGGCCCTGCAGGGTTAGCAGCTGATTAGACTAATGCAACTCATAAAATCCATACAACTTATTGCTGATTAATTTTTAACCCAATCTCCAGTGGAGAACTTTGACAATTGTCCCAAATGCATTAGAACGTAAATGTTTGTTCTAGGATATCATTCAAGATCAAGATTGATGGGCGTGTTATTTGTAACTCATTATCCTTAAGAATTTTAATGTGTGCAAATTATTTCACTCTCATTTTTAGCCAATACAAGATACAGGAGTCTTTTGGCTTTGCAGTGTTGACTGCATTTTTTTCTCCTACAGTTCTTTCATGGTTGCTTCTGGGTTCAATTCCATAAAGTTTTTACTTATGGTGTTTTTTCCTTGGCTTAATTCCCCTTTCTGTCTCCATGGATCACAGTGTTTGACAGAACTGCAAGGAGAGAAAGCCTTACTACCAGATTTTCCACTTGAACTAAAGATTAAGTCAAGTTCAAATTGAAAATTCCTTAATCAAAGTTGTCAGCTTACATATGGTTGCTAGGTTTAATATAGTCAAGTGGATCTATATGAAATATTGTAAAGAGCAAATTTAGGGTTCAGTTACATACCTGGAAAACACTATGGATTACAGATGATTCTCACTTCTTCCATGGAAGTAAAAATAATACAAATAACAGCAACAAGAACTGCTTACTGCTTATTATGCTTTAAGCATTGCATCACTGTGCTGGGTTTTTTACTTCAAGGTGGGAGTTGAGATCGAACAGTTATTTGCATTTCATGGTAGTTTCAAGATACCTTGTCTCGGATCACATAGCCTTTAAGTTGTTGAATGTGAAAATAAATGCCAGATTCATTTCCGTTTCCCTTCAAGACCTGTATTTCTAACCAATCTGCAATACTGCTCTTCTAATCATGATGCTATTATCTAACGATAAATGACTTTGGAACTCAAAGAGCTTTCAAACTCCTAACTTCATAGGAATCTTTGACAAATTCTCTCTAAGGGCTTCTCTAGATGTAGTATCTGCTAGGACAGAAGATCAAACTAAGTTGGCCATACAATACAACCAGTATGTTCGACACAGACACTGTTGTTATTTTTCCTAATATTGAATTAACGTACTCTTCAGTATTCTCCCTGAATAAAACACAGCAGGATACAATTTAGAACTGATTCTTCATGACTTCTATTTTCTGAACCTCTGGTAGGTTAATGCCCTAAATGATCAGACAGTCTTTGTAATTTGGTCTTCTAGGACAGGGATTCCCAACCCCTGGGCCATGGACCAGTGCTGGCCTGTGTCCTGTTAGGAAACAGGCCACACAGCAGGAGGTGAGTGGCAGGCTAGAGAGCGAAGCTTCATCTGTATTTATAGCTGTACCCCATCACTTGCATTACCACCTGAGCTCCACCTCCTGTCAGATCAACACTGAAAAGCCTACTTCCATTTCCGACATTCATCTTTGTGAAGCAGGGTTTTCTGCGGTGACTGCAAGCAAAATGAGACTACGGAGTAAACTGGACATAAGCAACATCCTTTGGATGTTGCTGTCTCCCATCACTTCCAGATGGAACCATCTAGTTGCAGGAAAACAAGCTCAGGGCTCCCACTGATTCTGCATGATGGTGAGTTGCATAATTATTTCATTATACTAATATATCACAATGTAATAATAATAGAAATAAAGTGAGCAATAAATGTAATGCGCTCGAATCATCCTGAAAACACCTCACTTCCCCTGCCCTCATCCATGGAAAAACTGTCTTTCACAAAACTGATCCCCGATGCCAAAAGGGTTGGGGACCACTGCTCTGGGAGAGCCTTGTCCTTTTTGTAACTTTATCTTCCTGAGGTCGCAGGCCAGTGTAAAATAGACAAGGCTCAATCTAGCACCATCATATGAGTAGATTATGCAACACCTCAATCCTGGCACAAAAATTATAAAGATAAATCCTTGGTTCACATTCCAATATCTTCGTCAAAGCCTCCAAATTCAGTTCTTTCTAATCACCCAAAGAAGGCACATCCAATAAACAGCAGAGGAGTCATTTTCAGGGTAAATGCAAACAGTAAGCCTTTAAATGCATTGTCACTTATTCCTGAATGGCGATCCCAGGCCTTATCATCCCTTGGTGAGCTCCAGTCCAGTCATAGTTTTAAGAATTATCTGGTATTTATTTATATGCATACACAAGTATTGGGTTCAAAGTGTTTGGAAACTCCTGGTCTATGTCACTATGATTAGTCTAAAGAAATTCTAGGTGGAAAGTATGTGGTCACTTATTATGATACTACAAGTTCCTAAGTATCGATGCCTCAATTATCCAAAATTATATAAATCCTATATTATAAGAGGGGGCTAAGGCTTCTGATTTTAAATACTAATTTTCAGCCTGGAAGTGAAAACAAAACCCCCAAAGGTAAGACGACTTCCAGGCTTTCTTTTGAGACAAGAAAAAAAAAATGTAGAATGAAATTTTTTCATCTACACACCTCTAATTATGGAGAACTAGGTAAGGAGGTGGAAGAGACTTGTTATACCCTAGGACAGTGTTTCTTAGGAAGTACTTCTGAGTATTATTCGGTACTCTAGGGGAAAAGGGAAGCTTTGTTAAATAGATATGTTTACTAGAAGACTTCTTAGAGCTGTTGATGGGAGCTCCTAATAAACATTGTGAATCTCTAAGAGGCAGAAAATACAGTGCAGCTAAACTTCTTTGTCCACAATATCATGCTTTTGAGAAGCACTTCCTGGAATTAGCCTGTGTTTGAATGTACTTGGAAAATGTTGCTTAGAGTAAATGGAAGTTGTGTGCCCAGAACGCAAACCTCTGTCTCTTACATTAGTATCCCTTCCAGTTCAAGCTCTTTCCACTTTAATTGATACCTTACCAAGAATCAGGGCATTCCTCTTTTTTTCTCTTCTACCTCATTCCTTTTACCTTCGACAAACAGATATCGAGTTCTTTCCATTTAAATTACTGTGCTGAGTAAAATGAGAATATCGCAAACCTACGTAGTCTTTATTCTAGTTAAATTCGATACACATACTTACAATTTTTTAAAAAAAATAAGTGAACAAGTATAAATTGGCTTTAGAGGGACATGGTGCTGGGTTAGGGAAACATTCATGAGGTATTTCTACTGAAATATGAAGGATGACTTGGAAATGGACATTTGAAAAGCAAAAACTCTCCTGAAAAAACAGCAACACACGTGCAAATGTTCTGAGTTTGGGAGACATCTGGGCATCATCCCCATAAGACAGGAAGTCAGGGTGGCTGGTATAGAATGCATGACATAGAAAGCAACTTGGGGGAGGTGGCAGAGTCAAGTAGAAACTTGGTTTGCACAGGGCCTTGAAAGCTACATCAAGGTTTTGAATTTTAATCAAGAGCAACTGAAAATTATGAAAAGGCTGTAAGTCAAGAGTGACAAGATCAGAATTCTCTTTGATGACAAATTGGAGGGTGATGAAGAAAAGGCATTTTCTTTTTTTTTGCATTGAAGTCTCACTCTTGTCACCCAGGCTGGAGTGCAGTGGCATGCTCACAACAACCGTAGCCTCGACCTGCTGGGCTTAGGTAATCCTTCCGCCTCAGCCTTCCAAGTAGCTGGAACTACAGATGCATACCACCACTCCGGCTAGTTTTTTTGTGTGATTTATTGTAGAGACAAGGTCTCACCAAATTGTCCATGCTGGTCTTGAACCCACGGGCTCAGGCAATTATCTCCCCTAGGCCTCCCAGAGGGCTGGGATTACAGGTTGAGTCACCACATCCAGTCGGAAAAGGCACTTTCATATACCTCTTAGGTAAGCCTTACCAGGACAGATATATTTATCCCTCACTAAAGGTATCCCAAACATCTGTGACCATGCTTTGTACATGGTAAGAGCCCCACAGATATTTCCTTAATAAAGGAACTAAGGTATGCATCCAGTTAAGACACTTTTTCAACAATTCAGGGGGAAGGTGCTGGTACATTAGACTCAAAGGTGACAGTGTAGAGGGTTCCATACCTCAGATAGAGATGCTTTGTTGGAGAAGCCTTGGGACTTGGGTTTAGCAGATGGTGAAGAATCATTGGTTGAAAGCCATCTATTTGTGATTAACCATTGACTTGATCTTCCACTACTTTCTGAAGTATGTGCATCTTAATGAGAGGCGATCTTTTGGTAGAATATCAAACATTACCCAGAAATTGACAATGTACATATTTTGGAGATGTGAGAAATTGCTAGCAGGTACTGCACGTCATAGGCAGCTGTTTACCTTGCCCGTGACCTTGAATAGCGGTGTTTAGTCACTTTTCAATTTCTGGCTCGTGAAAAGTATATAGTCACATCACAATTCCTAGTTTATCTGAACTTTAAATATGGCAAAATTCACACAAACCACCCTAGAACTTAAGTGTTAAGTATTTTGTTTATTTTAAACCTATATAGGTTTGAAGAGTCATTTAATGATTGCTCCTAATAGGCATTGATGTTACCTATAGAGTTTACGTACACAAAATAAAAGTTTTAAATGGTGTTTCAAATACAAATGAAAAAAGTACCTGTTATGGGTTGAATTGTGACCACCCCAGCCATTCATATGTTGAAGTCCTCACTCCCAGTACCTACAAACATAAACGTATGAGGGGGGACCCAAAAAACCCCAGAATTATTTTTTGGAGGATGGACTCCCTTGTTGTACAGGTTTTCGTATCAGGTAAGTGTTCTAGAAATCCAGCAGCACCAGTGTGCCTGCCAGCGTTGTTGTGAGAGGCCACATTCAACTTCAGTGATTTGTTTGGTTTTATTTTGCTTGGACAGTCAACACATTTGCCTATTTTATAATAAGTAATTTATGAGCACTCCTGCCCACACCACGCTGGGTGTTCAGCAGTTTTTGCCCCAAAATGTCACGACCCCATGCCCCACCTCCCTTATTCACCTGATCTCGCCCTGGGTGGTTTTTTAAAAATTTGTTTTTCCAGATGAAAAATGTCCTCAAAGGGAAATGTTTCGTCGGTGTGGAAGAGGTGAAACAAACAATGGCAGAAGCACTAAAAGGCATCAAAATGGACGCGTTCAAAAACCGTTTCGGGTAGTGGAAAAAGCATCTTGAAAAGTGTGTTCCTTGGGAGGCTGAGGTGAGTGGATTGCCTGAGCCCGCGGGTTCGAGACCCGCCCGGGCAACGTGGCGAAACCTCATCTCTACAATAAATCAAAAAATTAGCCAAGCGTGTTGGCGCGCACCTGTAGTTCCAGCCACTTGGAAGGCTGAGAGGAAGGATCGCCGGAGCCCAGCAGGTCGAGGCTGCGGTGGCCGGGAGCGGCCACTGCACTCCAATCTGGGCGACCGAGTGAGACGCCAATTCAAAAAAAAAAAGAAAGAAAGAAAGAAAGAAAGAAAAGTGTGTTCCATCAAACAGAGCACTTTGAAGGTGACTGAAGTTTGAAGATGTAAGAGTAAATACATACTTTTTAGTAAATCAATTCCAGTTTTTTTGTGCCCCCCCTTGTATCGGGAAATGGAATTTTTATAGAAGTAATACCATTAAAATAAGGCCATTAGGGTGGGCTCTAATATGACTGGTGTCCTTGTAAAAAAGGGGAAACTTGAGGAAAGCCACATATACAGGGATAATGATATGTGAAAATGAAGATGCCCATCTGCAAGCCACAATGACCTAGAAAAGATTCTTTCCTCCCAGACCCGAGAAGGAACCAGTCCAACCAACACTTTGATTTCAGACTTTTCACATCCAGAACTGAGTCACTAAATGTCCAACAGTTTCTTTGTTTTGGTCACCCTAGCAAACTAATGCCATTCCTATAATAGCAGCAAGTCTGTTAAGATTCTAGCTATTAACTGTTATTTATGTTCTCTATTCTGATTAAATCTGCCAAATTTAGCAGCACATGCTAGTTGCTACGGAGGACAGTGAATAGCTCTGTTGTTGACAAAGGCATTGAAATTGTGTTTTAAATATCTTAAGGTTAGGAAAATGTGGAAAGCAGGAATAGCAATCACGGTTTTAGTCAAGGTCTGTTTTTGACTTTATTATTGTTGAAAATATAAAAAAGCAGAATGAGTGTTATTTTATATTGAGAAGCCAGTTGTTTCCTTCTTTGGTTGTTCAGAATAAGTATTATTGGCGAGGTCACCTGAACATTAGTTTGAGAGGGTACAAATGTCATACAGATTCTCAGTATTTTGTTTTTCTCAAACAGGTTTTTTTTTTTTAAACTTCAGTTATGAATACACCTGCTACATTTTCTTTAGAAAAAGGCCATTCTTTTTCCTACGATTAAGCTGCCACTTTTAAATATACAATCAGCCCTCCATATATGTGGCTTCCACATTTGCAGATTCGACCAGTGGAGGATTGAAAATATTTGGAAAAAAAATACAAATAACAATATGACAATTTAGAAACACAAATAAGAAAACAACGTGGTATAGCAACTATTTACACAGCATTTGCATTTTATTAGGTATTATAAGTAATCTAGAAGTGATTTAAAGCAGTGGTCCCCAACCTTTTTGTCATCAAGGATTGGTTTCCTGGAAGACAATTTCTCCACGGACAGATGGGGGTGTGTGTGGGGGGGTTGGTCGGGAAATAGAGTCTGATAAGGAGCGTGCAACCTAAATCTCTTGCATGCGCAGTTCACAATAGGGTTCGCACTCCCATGAAAATCTAATGCCGCCACTGATCTGTCAGAGACAGCTCTGCTCACTGGCCACTCACCTCCTGTTGTGAGACCCAGATCCTAACAGGACATGGACCAGTACCAGTTTTCATCAAAGCCTGTTTTTGACTTTATTATTGTTGAAAGTATAAAAAAGCAGAATGAGTGTTATTTTGTGTTAAGAAGGGGTTGGGACCCCTGATTTAAAGGATATGGGAGGATGTGCATAAGTTATGTGCAAATACGATTTCATTTTATATTAGGGACTTGAGCATTCATGAATTTGGGTGCCCTCAGGAGACCAGAAACCAATCCCCTATGGGTACTGAGGGCTGACTGCATACTACAATTAATCTCTAAATAACATAAATATATATTTAAACTTTTATTTTATATTCTTTTTTTGAATTGAAAGACATAAAAATTAAATAATATTAATACACAGGATTTAAGGGTATCATGAATTTAGTGCTATTACATTACCCAGAGTCAAGTACAATGCAAATTATATTTGTATTTGCCCTTAATATTTTTTCTTAATCAGATGTTTCAATATTTTGAACATTTTTTCAGATTTCATACAAGATCATTGTCAATGCAGACACTACAAAAAGCTAGTCCCAACTTTACAATTCTTCAGTTTCTGAAATATTAACATATTGATGTCTTTTCATCATTTTCAGGAACTAAAACTCAGATAAATTCTGTTATGTCAACACATATTTATAGATTGCTCAGAATAACAGTATATGTGATAAAAATTACAAGCAAGACTGAAAATTTAAGCTGTAACTCTTATTCTAAAACAGAGAATGTTTGATAGACTATGTTGAACTTCATTAAAGTGAAAAGAATGCATGTATGTATATGTGTTCATGTGTCTCCGTGTGTGTGTGTGTGTGTGTGTGTATGCATACACGCTAAACGAATAGCATGAGCCAAGGCACAAAGCCACAGTGAGTTGATTTTAAGTGAAGATAAGTAGACTTGTCTGATTAGAACATAGATTTGATATGGATGAGACTTGAGTTATATTAGAATATGTGTGTATGGAGAGATTACTGGAGGCCTCGGGTGCCAGTAATAAAGCTGTACCTGAGACTGATGAATAATAGGGAGCTTATTACAGATGATATAGAGCTTGGCTTATATCGATGTTGAGTCATCCTAGCTCGGCAATTTACTGCCTCTTGCACTCCCTGCTTTACACTGTTTTATTATTATAGCAAGTATCCCTCTACTAGACATTGTTACAAAGCCATTTGTTTAAATGGTTTTAGTAAACTGTTTAAGTTTTTAATCGCATATCTCTCCAAGCAAGATGCCTGACTTCCAGGGCAGAACTGTGTTGTTCTTTGTTACTTCCTCATGTTTAGAATCATGCTTGGGGCATCATAAAAAAAAAAATCAGTAAAAAGTGTTGATTAGATGAATGAAAAAGTGACCGTCAGCCATCGTTTAATGTATTTCTAAAACACTTTTCTTATATAGATAGGGTGGTGATGATGATAATAATAATAATAATAATAATACCTCCTACATAGTTGTATTATAAAGCTTATACATTGATGCATCTAACTCAGTGCTTTGCATATTAAGGGCTTAATAAATTTAGACATTGTTTTTCTTCTTGAAGATTCTTGTTTTGAAAATATACATACAAATATTTTAGCAGGAGTCTTGTGGGTTTATTTTAGGATGTTGATTATTTACCATTTGTTCAATAAATAAGAAACCCAGGAATATAATAAGTACATAGTCCTGGCCTTCAAGAAACAACATATTAGCCCGAAATGTAAAAGTAGCAAACAAAAAGAGAGAATGCATGAGTTGCATGGGAGAGGGTCGAAGCCAGCAAAGAGCATGGAGTTCAGCTGGATTTACTGTGATATGGATATGCCTATGTGATAAGGGGGCATATTGATGGAAAACAAAAAAGGGGGCATTTGGAAGAGTATACTCACATATGCAGGATTACAAATCCTTCAGTCCCTCTGAAGGACACGGAAAGTCAGGCAGGAGACTTTGATTTTGATGTAACAACAACAAAAAAACCGCAGTTGCTGAAATAATTTTGTGCTCGTGTACAAGTAGTGTCAAAAAGTCACCCAGGAGGATTGGAATTAGGTACAGAAGAGCTTGGAGTTGGGGAAGCTAAGTAGGGCCCTATTTTCATGTTTTCTATCACTTTTTCATCTTCTTTACTCTTAGCACAATCATTGTAACGTATAGACATGATTATGCTCTTTTCTGCTCAAAGCCTAATTGCCTCCCTAATTTGGGGCGAGTCAAGTCCAACTCAAGTCATTCAAGGTCCACAGTGACCCAGATTCAGTGTTTTCCATCTTCCCAACTGCCTCTCCTAACACAGCCTCCAAACCTAAACCTAGACTGTGTGGTGTCCCCCACATAGGTACACCAAAGTCCTTGCTATTTCTTTAAATATATTATAAATATTTACAGCCTGAAGTAACGTTTCTCTTTGTTATGCCTTCTATGACTTTGAACTCATTGTTCAAGATCCCCCTATGCTACCTCGCCTATGAAGACTTTCTAACATTGTCCCATTCCCGAGTTTTGGGGGGCTCCCTCTTTTCTCCCTCCCAAACATCTTATGCATCTTGTGCTTTAGCATTCAACTAATGCTATGCCAATTATGTGTTTATATTCCCACTTCTCAGGTTAAATCATGACCTTCTCAAAGGTCAAGTGACTGTATCTACAGTGCCTAGCACCACAGTGGCGTGTGGTAAGGAGTTCACCAATGGTTGATGTAGGTTATATAGAATTTCATGACTCAGTGGAAGGCAAGTGTACATAAAGCATTAGAAATAATTTATATTTTGAGTTTTCCTTCACTTATAATAAAATATAAATTATGGTAGGGCGCGGTGGCTTATACCTATAATCCCAGCACTTTGGGAGGCCTAGGTGAGAGGATTGCTTAAGCCCATGAGTTCAAGACCAGACTGGGCAACTTGGCGAGACCTCTTCTCTACAATAAATAAATAAATAAAGTAGCTGGGTGTGATGGCACATGCCTGTAGTTCCAGTTACTCAGAAGGCTGAAGCGGAAGGATCGCTGGAGCCCAGCAGGTCGAGGCGACGGTGGCCAGAAGCATGCCACTGCACACCAGTCTGGGCTTCAGAGTGAGACTCCAACTAAAAAAAAAAAATGTAAGTTACATTTTAAACTTGTATTATTAGTTAAAAGAAATGGTGTTGCTACGTAGAACAAAGAGGTCATTATTAAATGGAGCTTATTTTGAACAGATAGTAAGTTTAGCATTAACTTGTTAAACTGGATATATCAGGATATTTGAGAGAAAATATTCTGGTATGCTTGAAGATACTAAGGTGGCTTTTGAGTTAGAGAGACCACACATTGGGCAAGAATGTTTTTGGAGATGATAACTGAAAAACAGACGAGGTGTGAACTCTAGAAGAAAATATATGAAGGGAAATGAATATCTGACTTAAACCTGGGCTTCGTGGCCTATTGGAAACAGTGAAATCATTGGATAAGGAAACCATGACCGAAAGAATGATCAGAGGGGTGGAAGGAAAATTAGGATAGTGTGGTTCAGGGCTCAGGGCAAGAATACATTCAGGAGCAAGAATACTCAACACTATCAAATGCTTCTGAGTGATCCTGGGAGCTGAATCTGAGAAATAATCAGAAGGGCATCAATGATAATTTTAGAGACAGTTCAGCAATTTGACTGATGTAGAGAACGGGGAATTCAGATGATAAAGGAAGCTGTGGAGCAGGAATGGCAATTTTTTGTTTTGGTCACGTCTACAGCTTCAAAAATGGAAAAGACTTTGCTAAGTATGTGTATCCTCTGTATAAAATTTTGTTGTTGTTTTGGTTTTGTTTAATGGTACTGCATTCTAAAGGCTGAGCATGCAACTTCAAGTTCGGTTATGGGAAAACAAAACATATCTGGAGTTCGGGAACTCCCCAGATGAGATTTTTATTCTCTCATCAGTCATGTTTGAAGACTTCAGAGTTAAGAGATCTTTTCATAAATGCTGCTTTTCTTGTGGGCAGCTCTACCCATGGACACATATTCTTACCTATAATCTCTAAAAGAATAAGACTTCATGGGTGAGTGTTGAGAGCAGCATTTCCCAAAATGTGTTTCTTGGTGCCACAGTCCGTTAATAGGTGTTCTATATATAAAAAATAGTTACCCTACTCAAATGTGGTTTTGAAATTCAAGTTCAAACAAATTCAAACATTTTTGTTTACTGTAGGACTCGTCAGAACCTCTATTAGTGTGCACAGTAGATATCAAAGTGTTTAGAGTACAGTTGTTTCCCAGATATTTTTTGACCAAGATATCATTTTGTCATGAAGCTCACTTTTGGACATTTAAGCTGAATGTGTTTTATCTAATATTTTTCAGTTCCTTTTTCCTCAAACTCAATGTTACATTGTGCTTCTATGTTATATAATGTAGTACGGAAAAACACTTAATAATAATAAGCATGTATATGTTAATGATCTACAAGACCGTCTTCCAGAAGAATGGTTTGTATTTATGAACTATACAGCCTTCCTTCCTTCTTTCATTCCACGTTCCTTCTAATTAGAAGATTGTTCCACTGAATTTTTCGGTTTCTAATTAAATTATAAAATAACTCCCAGGAAACCTAAATTCTCTCATATCCAGTTTGTAAACTCTAATATTTTAGGGCTCTAAAATTCTTTGAAAACACACAAGGATTTGAGGTACTGGCATGCATAAAATTCTTCAGTAAAACAGGGATATTGAATATTCTTTGAACATCAAGCATTGCTGCGATTGTCTCACAGCCTATTTTATCAGATATTGACTGCTGTGAATTCATGAGGAGGGCATATGTTCTTAGCAAAGACATAGAGGACGATTCTGTGTTACATCACCACCACCCACCTTCATTGAAGCTCTGGAGAAAGACAAGCTCTTCCAAATGTTTCCAATTTTTATCCTGCTTTGGCCTCATACAGATACTCCTCGGGAATGTTCTTATCTCATCCACTGTGGTTTTTCTGTCCCTCAGCTTGGCTTCTCTGCCTTTCACTAGGGCTGTACCATCAACACCTCTCACTCCAGCCTCTGGATACTTGTTCCCTGCATTGCACCCCTCACCCTTTCTCCTGTGTTTGTGGCAATTTCCTCAGTGCCCAGAAGGTATCATACTTGCTTATGCCTTCCCTGTTTTTGATTTACAGCTTCTACCTGCTCTGCAGTGCGTCTCTTGCAACATGTTTGGCATTCCTAGTTGGTCAAAGCCACTACGAGGAAGCATCACGTTGTCTATTTGAATGATCCAGATTGTTTTTTGAAAAGCCATTCCTTTGGTGAAACCCACCTCTTCAAATTCCCAGGTAAACTGACCACTTGGAATTCTGCATTTCTGTGGTCTTGAAATGCTTCTCGATGTGCTAGTGCCACAGAAGGACACAGGCATGGGGATGCTTGGGGCAGGGCTGTGAGGATCTGCTCTGTGCTGTGAGGAACTGCAACCGCACCTTATGGGGGAAAAATAAAGCCCTTATACTAAATAAGCCCTGTGCCCCTTCCTTGCCCCATTGTCTTCCCCAGAAACAAAAAGAAAGAACACCCCCCTTCCATAAATACACAACTAATTCAGATAGAGTTATTCAGATTAAAGTCACAGGATGACTGAAAATACCTATTCTACGGGCATAAAATACTCTTAGTGATTGAGATATAGGAGAGCCAGCGTTAAGCGTTTCATTAAAATCACTGCAAATACTATGCATAACAATTTACAAAGAACTCATGAAGCTGCTTGTTTAATAAATGAAGTTCATCTGTAGTAAATGGCTGGGTGCAACCCGAGTGGGTCTAATCCAATTTGGGCCAGATGCGTTCTGTGGATGTAGCTTGTTTCATTAATTTACTACTGTTTAGGGTTCACAGGCAATGGCCGATGGATATTATGTGTGACAACACTAAATAAAATAAGGGAAATACGTTGCATGATGTATTGCAGAGATAAATCACACCCCAGCAAGTGGGGAGCTGAAACCCGCCAGCAGCGGCACTTAGCACACTTCATTTGATTCTCATTCGTCAGCCTCAGTGCCGGTGGCTCAAAGAGAATGCAAAGGTAAATGAACACCCAGATATGATGTACAGCACTGGAAAACAGTCCTACCCAAATAAATCAAGGTTCCACTTCATTTCAAGCCTTGCTTTATTCATAATACAGGGCTTTCACCATCAAGCCCTACCACTGTAAACAAACCCCAAGGAAACACACACCTGCACTAAGAGATAGGCAGGACACTGTGTGTGCCTAGACAATGAAAGAGGTTTAAAAATAACTGCAGCTATTCGGTGGATTGAAAAAGGAAACAGCAGCTCGTTTTAAAAGAGCAATCATGCTGCTTTCTGCTTACACATTTAGGTCAGGAACAGCCATATCCACTTTCAGAATATGTAGATTTACAGTGTTTAACAGACTGTTTTTGTACATAGCTTTGTTAAAACTCTTGGGAAGACTACCAGCAAGTTTCATTCCACAGCCAAGATTTTAAGACCTGAGCGAGGGTTAAGAGAGAGAGAGAGAGAGAGAAGAGAGAGGAATAAGCGAGAATCAGGAAAATCTGATTAATGGGGTCTCCTATAAAATGATTTAATTGAATTTTCATTTGAGGTGCGATAGATTCTAATTGCTGCCTTGCTACTGGAGTGCTTTTCATCTGATGTAAACTAAAGATGATAGAGAAGGAAACAGAAGAGTTTCTATTATAAACATCTCCCTCTAGCTAAATATAGGTGGTTGCATGTTGCAAGCATAATTCTATGTTGATTTACTTTTATTAATAGTAAACCTAAAAGAAAAAACTCAGTGGAAAACAGATAAAAGGAAATGCTTAAAATTATAGGGTTTTAGTATTAGAGGGAACTTCCTTATAGATTATTTAGAAGTCTACCCAATTCTACAAAAGAAGAAATCTGATGAGGTAAAAAATGGGAGTTAGCTCAGATCACACTGGATTAACAAGAGAACCAGGCTCAAGCTCCATGTTCAGTGAATTCTGTTAGTCCCCCAGCTCCAAAAACTTCCAATTCTTTTAAAAAGTTTCAGCACACGTGTGTTGAAATCTTTATAGCCTACAGGTTTGTTGTGATATGCAAAAAAACTAGGTAAATGCTTCACCTTCTCAGATGAAGCATGTGTGTGTGTGCATGGGCCTGTGTCTATCATGGGATTTTTAAATTTAATTTTTTTGTTTATTTTTGTTTTGTTTATTTTTAAAATTTTATTTGATTATAGAGATAGGGGATACAAGTGAGGATTAACTACATAAGTAGGCTGCGCGCAGGTGAAGTTTGGGCTTCTCACTGGCCCTCATTCCCCTTGGTGGTGGACCAGGCACCTTTTGTGTTCCCATGTTCCCTCCAACCTCCTCTCTTTTCCTCTCCCTTAGCGGAACTCAGAGACTGCCAATCCCTCCCTTGTGCGAACGTGACTAATGTTCAGGGCCCGCTTATGGGTGAGAACATGCGGCATTAAGTTATTTGTTTCTGTGATATATCTTAGTATGATGCTCTCTCACTCCATCCAATGTGCTGGGAAGTCCGTGATTTTGTTCTTTATGGCTGGGCAACACCCCACCATGTACATGGACCACATTTTCTTTATCTAGTCCACTTTCAAGGGGCAGTAGGTTTCCATGTTTTTGCTATTGGGAATAGAGTGGCAATAAACACCCATGTGCAGGTGTCTTTTTTGTGGAACAATTTATGTTCTTCTGCGTATACTCCCAGGAGAGGGATTCCTGGATTGATCGAAAGGTCAATTTTTAGTTATTTTAGGAATTGCTATACCACTTTCCGTGGAGGTTTAACTTGCTGGTCCTCCCACCAACAGTGTAACAGTGTTCCTTTTTCTCCACATGCCTGCCATCATCTGTTTTAGACTTATAAGTGTTGTTTTTGGATTATTTCAAACCATTTTTCCAAAAAACATTTTGTGTGGTTTCCAAGATGGAAGTCACCTCTCTGAAATTATTTTAGGCATTGTTGTACTTAAAATGGCTTTTGTTTTCTCTTACTTGTGTCCTAAGAAAGACACACTGGACTGATGGGTTGTCTGCTTAGTGCCAAATCTCCAAAAGTTGTGCATGGACTGTTTCCCCTAGTAAGGTACAAAACTACTTCCTTGAGAAGCATTGGAAACCAAGGGCGAAGTCTTTTATATACGAAATCTTTCCTGGGAGATAATGTAACATTCCCCCCCCCGCCCCCAAGCATTTGTACTGCAGATACCGCTTATGTAATTTAAAGTTAATATTTTATCCCTAGTTGCAGGGGTGTTACAAGTTACCAAACCTATACAACCACACTGTCTGAAGTTAAGATTATACATTGCTGAGGTTTAAATAGGTGTTTGCCTAAGAGCAGCATTCTCCATAGAAAACAAGTTTTCAGAAGGAAAGCAGAAACAGTTGAGTTTTCATTCTATTACCATTGAAATTGCACTTCTTTTCTGTTAATGATTGAATAAATCAGAATTTCAGTGGTGTATTCTCAGCATTTTCTTCTATTTATTCCATCTGTTATGGGAAAGCACCAGCATCTTGAGAAATAACCCACTTTATAGTCAAAAAGTATAGTCTGCAAATTTAGGCTGTTTATTGTGGGATAAAAATAACCATAAAACAAACAAGCTCTCCTTGAATATGTGTGCCCCTAGTTGGAGAGCTCTTCCATACCCTTGAAGGGTTTTGGCTATAAAACACTCTGAAAACCAATTTCTCACAGTCCTAGCTCATACATAGAAAGTTGTTTCTCTCACTCTGATTAACTTGACTACAGGTTTGCCTGGGGATTAAATAAACCAGCTCACTTCCAAGACCATTGCCACGAGAAGTAAGGTATCTCTCACCGTTTGTCCCTTTTGGTCCCAGTCCTTAACACCCAGGCAGGGGAGTGTGGTGTGGGAGGGACAGGGGCCAACTTGGCCGAAACTGAACACAGAAATAAAACCCCAAAGAACATGGAGACTTCCGGTGGCACTGCTGGGAAATACAATTGTAGCCCACCCCTCCTGGTTCATGTTTTCCCTATCCGTTACAAGTCATTGGTTTTTATAATACCTTCCATGAAAGGGACCTGTAGAAAGAGATTTTATCAGGGCTGTGGTGAACTAAGGAAAGAAAAAAGAACTTGGAGTTATTGTGGTGGAGGTAACCACCAAGGAAATAAGAGAAATACGTTTTCACAAAGAAAAATAAGTTATTTTTTTAAAGGTATTCTAGCAAAATATAACGCACGAGAGGAAAAATATCTAGTTGAGCCTTCTTCTTCAACTATAATTGATTCACCAAATATGCCGTCAACCCTGAGCAACACGTAGGCCTCATTCCTATCTTTGTCTTTTCGGCGTTCAGTGTTACCATTGCTGTAAATACCTGTACTTCAAGGTTCAGGCTTTAGTAACTTAACAAATTCCTTTGTAACACTGCAACCCCAAAGCTGAGAGGGTTTGCGCTAAGGCTTTTTACATATTCCAAAAGAAGTCACTCAGAGGTCCTGCAGGGGAAGACGTTGGTTTTGTAGAATTTACAGGAGGAACTGATGGCAGTAGGTTGGTGAGGAAGGACACTGCACTTTGGAACAGCACAGCTTTGTAGGCAAGCAAGTCAATTAAACAAATTCCTGTCCCGTGTTTACAATTACATTGACTACGCATGCTGACCACATTACTGTCAGCTTTGCTCAGTCCCCTGCAACCCTTGACTCATTATTGGGAATATGCATATCCTTCAAGAGACCAGACTTGGCCAGAAACTGCTTCCTAGGAAAGGCCCAAAAGAAAGCCAGATATGGGGGGAAAGTATCTCACAACCTATGTTAAATATCGCCCCAAACTTACAATCCTTAAACATGTTAGTGTTTTTGAATGACAGTGAAGCTGGCATGACACATTCTTCTTTTCTTTTTTATATTTATCTGATACCAAAGCTCGAGGGGGGGATTTCTCTGTTTTTCTTTCAAACATGCTTGTAGTTTATTTCCTTGTTTGGCAAAAGAGTGGAACTTATCATTGCTTGGGAAAATTCTGAAGTGAAGCTGTGAAATTGGACAAAATTTTCATCAGTGAAAGTTGAGATTGAAACACATGTGTTTCCCCTTTGGTGACAGGAGGATGCAAGGTAGATAGGAAGCGGGATCAGAGAGTTTAAGCCATTATTCTTTCCTGTGTGCCTGTTCAGGATCAAGGAAGAGGAGGAGAGAATGCCAGATGCAACGCCCAAAGCAAAATCTTGAGGGGAGTGAGTGAGAGAACTCAGAGAAGCAAACCAGGTGTCTACTCCTTGATCTTAACACACAACATTTGTATACACAACCAGCAAGGAAAGACACACCAAGGACATGTCCTTAAGAGCCTGTGGATCCTCTTAGTGTGTTCATGCCAGCATGCACAACAGTACGCCCAAGATTTTATTTCCATAAAGGAAATAGTATAATTGGCTATTTCCTTAAGTCACCTAAGCCCAGCCAAAGGATACATTTTCAGGGATAACAATAGCTTAAGTTTTTATAGCACTTTATATTATCTTGTTTGATCTTATCTGATCCCCACAACAAGTCTGTAAGATCAGTTACAATTATTCAAAAAGAACTTAATACTAGAGAGGTTAAGTCATTTTCCCATCGGCCAGAATCAGGCTGGCAGTCTGTTGCTATAATTTCTTTTACAAAATTTCACTGAACTGAGCAGATTTGTACTAAAAAGTAAAATTTCTCATCATTCGCAAAGAGAGCACAAAAGAGTTATCTAACTTGCAGTGAAGGAAATATCTTTTATTAGAATCAATATTATGAACTGAAAGCAATGTATGTATAGATAATTAGAGTGTTTTTTCGGTGATCACATTCTTAGGGTCAGTCTAATCCATCCTAGATATATGAATATACAGTAACTTCCAAGTCCCACTCCTCAAACATGTCATGTATGACCCTCGTTTCACTTCTGGGTACCGACATTACACTGTAGATCTTACTCTTGTGTTGGAGAGAAAATCAACAATATCACCATCATTACCATTAAAAAAAAATTCAGTGAGGCCGCAATCTGTGCACCTGTTGTTGTTTTGCAGAGTGGGTTACTAGACGTGGTTCCTGTCCACTGGGATCTTAAAGACAAAGGAAGCAAGCAATGAGACTTGCACGCAGGCACATATGTGCTGGCTCCTATTTGCATATGGAAATGTCGACTTTGTAGATTCAAGTTAATGATGTTTTGCTTTTGTCAATCCATTATGAATTGTCAGCTATTAAAATCTGGCCCCAAGTGGTATCTCAGCGCAGTGACTTCCCCAATCCTGCTGTTCTGTAGTGTAGGTTAAGATCTCAATGTTCCCATCCAGCTTCAGGGAATTCTTAGCTTGTAAAGACTGTGCATTCAGGGTCACTGATGTTTCAAGAAACAGCTTAGCCAAACATCAGGTTTTTGTTTTTTTTCCCTCTTAAATTTGTAAAAAGTTAGTTTAACAATTAGGAAACCAAATCAGTTGCTGGCCTCTTCTCATAAAACAGAGTTTACAGAAACTTTGTGAATCGAAAATGAAGTGTTAAAAGCTTAAAATGATTTCAATTGTGAGCTTTGATAAACTTGAGGCAAAATACAGCTTCCGATTTCTCAGTCTTCAGCACTGTGAGAAGCCTTATTCCTAGTTTAGGAATCCTCAGATCATTAAAAATGTGTTATGCTTCATGGCTTCATTTGATTCATAAATGTAGATGGAAGTAAAAAAAATAGGGAGATTGTCAATCATCATCTTGTGCAGAAACTATATATAAATATTTTTTGATATGCCTATGCAAGACAATAGACTAGGTGCTATACATAATCTCATTTAATATTCACAATTGCTGCATGGAATAGAAACTATATTACCATACCCACCTCCTTGTACTGATGAGAAAATGATCTAGGCCACATAATAAGTGACAATTAGAGAAGATAGATATTCAAACCATAATTTATCCAACTTTAAAGTGCCTATTGTTAGAACCAGCTGTTGGGAGCCGGCCACGGAGGCACACTAAGCGTTAGGGATCAGGAATGGCCGTTGACCCCAAGACCACAAGGATGTGTTCGGGAGCTGTTGACTTCATTCCCTCCCTCCATTTGGCACTGCTACCAGAAAAGGCTCCTGCTGGCTCTAACAGCCTATGTTTAATCTCTACCTATTAATCCATTTTATATAATGCCTCTTTACAATTCCTTGGACTTCTTCATCTTCCTTGTCTTTAATTCTTCAGAGAGGGTATGCTTCCTTGGCAAGGCATTGTCTGAGTACCGTAAGGGCAGAGTATCCCACAACCTCTTCTCCACCACTCTCTGTCCTCTTAGCCTATCTCTTTCTCCAGTCTCTGCTGCAACATATGGTCAGGCATAGGTCTGACCAGGCTCACAGAGGCAAACCTGACCGTGTCCTTCTTAGGCTCTACAAGGCCTCTCTGATGCTGCAGCACGGTAACCCTGTGCCAGTCACAGACGTACAACTTGGCAGAGTGCGCAAGTTCCTGTCCATGACGTCACACAGTTGACAACTGGAGAGCAGGAGCCCGGGGAGAACACCGTCTCCCTTTTGTCTTCCGGGTGAACAAGGCTGGGAGAGACATATTTTCTAGGCCTCCTTAGAAAGTGTGGCAGGATGGAACACTATTTACCTATGGTATCGAAATTCATGCATCCTTGATTTGTCTTTTCTTTCTGGGTTTCATTCCACTGTCTCTCACTCCTGCTCCTTGGGCTCATGGCCCTAACACATGATCTACATGCAAGCTCTTTTCCTAAAATCTGCATTCAGAGTACTTCTAGCTAAGGCGTAGGTATCATGTTTTATTTATTATTATATGCCTAGCTCCTATATCTACATATATCTAATAGTATACATACAATCCATGATAATAGAATTGGCATTTTTTTTTTGCTTATATTTTTATGTTGTCTAATATGGACTTGGGTGAAAGGGAGTTAAGAAATTTTTTTTTTTTCCACAGTTGAGAAACTGTAATGATGCTGAGCTGTTGCCATGGATGTGTTGCCTTGGAAGCTGTGGAACTGGACAGGGTTGAATCCATTCTGGTCATTTCTAGGGGGGGTGAACTGGGAACACACATCCAGAAAAGGTAACTTCCAAAATTCTCTTGATACATTGACCCTAGGATCAGTGTAACCAGCACGATTGTTTTTTCACTGTAGAAGCTATATTTCTATTAGTGACATTTGTAATACCTTTTCTATCACTCATTCTTTTTCTCCCAACACACAGCAAGCACTATAGTAAATTCCTTGCCTTTTCAGATATGGATAATTATTTTTAAGCAACTGGGTAGCTCATATCCTAAATTGAAATAAGTCCAGCTTATTGGTCCATAGCCAATTTGTCATCAGATAGATTTCAGTATTTAAAAATAGAATCATAATTAGGATTAATTAAAACAATTTAAGAAGATCTTGTAAGAGAAGACAAACACTGAAAAGCTGTTGAAATTGAACCCTTTTTCTCTGTTCCTTCCTGATCAATGTTTCAACGCCTGTGGGCTTTCTGGCAATAAAGTGTTCTGGTGTCAAGGATTACAACTGGGCTCCCTTCAAGAGCAATAAATCCACTTAAAAATATGTAAATGTGTTTCACTTACCACTGACCTGGAGGTGAAAAGTTCTATATCAAATTACTAACAGCCGGAGTTACCCATTCTCCTATTCTGATTCTAATTAAAAAGAGCTGAGAAACGAGCTATGTAGGAATGTTCATTTATATTACAGTTAAAAAGTAAGGAAGATTTACCAAGTATTACTCACCACATAAAGCTGCAACTACAGGAAATCAAGAAGAAAGGAGACTTCAATGTTTCTTCCAAATAGTGCCTGCTTTTCCCAATTTATTCCTTTTTAAATTTTCACCACCATAATCCAAGAGCTCATCACTTCGTGTTGATCCCTTGTGAAAGCCTTCTAATTGGATTCTCTGAGCCTCGGAGTTTCCTTTGTGTGTTTTCCTAACCATCCTAAATGTTGTGATGCACAATGATATTCCTATGTCCCCAAATTGGCAGGGGTCCCCCCTTGCCCAGGGTAGATAATTTAAACTTTTTAATTCCAGCAATCTGCTTACCTTGCCAACTCCTGTCTCATAACTAATACGGCTACTAGGAGAAGCAATTGAAAATTCTTTCCTAACAATGAAACGACATCTAAGTGCATTGTGGCATCGTGGTCAATCTCACTGCATTTATTTTCCTGAACTCCTGGAAACTGTGAGGCCAGGAAAAATCCTTATCACTGTGATTTTTCATACACCAAACACTCAAACAGTCTTTTCTGTTTTTTCTTTTTTTTGTAATAAAATGAGAATTACATTTCAGGGTATTGTTAAGATGCTTTCCAACATATCTTTTCTTTCATATACAATGGGTTTGATGAACAAACGAATATGTTTCAGATATGGTTACACCGAAAAGCTACGATAATTAGGAAAACACAGACAAACTAAAGACTGGATTCTCTCTGACTTAAGGCCATACATATGGTTGTGCGGGTGACACACTGTATAACTCCAAGAGCCTTGCCTACATTATAATCAATGTGAAAAATGCTCCCTGTCCCCAGAAGAGGCCCAGGGCAAGACTTGCCAAGCCGTTCTTGGCAGCTCTGCTGACCTTTACTAACCTTATAGATTTGGACGAGTTTCTTACCCTCCTAACTGAGGAACAGGAGACAGACAGTGTGCTTCTTTAAAGGATTGTTGAAGATAAAATTACATTTTATTTCTTTTTTCGCACTGGTCATGATTATGAATTTGTTTAGTGTCTGACTTTACCACTAGAATATGCACCTTTCATGAATGTAGGGAGTATGTCTGTTTTTGCTTATCATAATAGTACACTCTTGGTTATGTGCCAGCTCTTGAAAAATATTTGTTAAGGAATGAATAAATGTCAATTAAATCATACACAGTATCTGACACATAAGTGGAGCTAAGTAAATGTTGGTGCCTTCTCATCTCCCTTCTATTGTTTGTTAAAGGTAAAACGTGTCTTGGGAAATATCAGCAGCATTAAAAATGTTTACCACTTTTAAAAATCCTATCTATATGTTTCTTTAATGTTCTAAGAAAATCAGAATATGGGATGAAATACCTGAATGATCAAAACAAGAAGTGCTAAACCTTCAAAGTATTGCCTTTGGAATTGATTATATCTGATTTTACCCACGATGCTCTTGACCGCATAGCTGAGCGGGTCTCAGTTCTATTGTAACCAATAACACCTGTAGTCATTACTTACTTCACAGGTATCAACCTGTAAGGATGCATACAACATTTTGCCACTGTAGCAGAGGTTTCCAAACTGTGGCTCCACAGAATTCCAAGGACTCTTAAGCTTAGTCAAGCAATTCTATCACTAATATGTAAGGCTCATGTATTTCCCACTTTACCAAAAAACAAAGCAAGACAAAACAACAGAAAAGCAGTAATATGTGCTAATAGAGTTTGTGTATTTTTTTCTTTCAAAAGTTTTTTTTCCTTCAATCTTTGCTTTTTAAATTACTTATGTATATTATATAACTTCTGAGACAGTAACTAATGTATCATAATATAATATACTTAGTTATATAAAGTTGGATATATTGGTGTCCCCTTTTACAACATAATGACTTTAGTGCTTTTCTGTTGCCTGAACAAGCTGAGAAGCATTGCTCTACCAAAATAAACCCATGTGTTTGTAATTGCAATTACGAATGTTCTTTATTTTTAATATGCAACTAGCCAGGGAGTAAACCCATAGAAGATTATCATCAGGTTAAAGAGACAATCCATATAATACACACAAAGATACATAACCAATAGTAAAAGCAATGAAATTAAGTGTGAGTCAACTGCAGAGCATGGTATTGGACTTTTGTAGAATAAGAAAGCATGTATGTTTATGGCAAGGTAACCAGAAAAGGCTTTTTGAAGATGGGTTTAAGCTATGCTCTGAAGCATGTTAAGAATTTAGAAAAGCAAAGGAAGGTTGAGGGAAACAACAAGACCCACCATCTTGAATTCTCAAGGATCTTTCCGGCCACTTAAGGCTTGAAGGGCGTTTATCTTTCCCAGATATGTATTACATTTATTCTGGGTTTTACTGTTTTCAGTGTGTATGGATTTTCCCTCCATTACTGTATATTGTAAGTTTTATGAAAGCAGTGTCTTTTTAAGAATTATTTTTCTCTCCTACTAGCTAACCCCATGTCTCAAAATAGCGATCCACTGATGATAAATCTAGAATTGTATGGAGGTTAAAACTCAGGTTTTGAAAGTGAAGATTATTTTTGCGGTTCTATCTTTACTATTTGCCTGTGTAAGTTTGGGTGCATTATCTAACTTCTCTTAGCCTCAGTTTTCTTATCCATAAAATGAGGGTAACAGAAGCAACTTCATAAAATTATTGATGTTCATAAAGTGCTTAGCCGAGTCTGGTACAAGGTCGTTATTTTTGCATAATTAAATAAAATTTTAAATGAGTGGATTAATAAATGGATGTATTAAAAAACTAGAAGTTAATAATGAGCAGAATGACCTTATTCATTAGATGCTAAAAATGATAAAACCTGAGAACAATATTCAGTAGAGACTCAGATGCCAAATACTTTAGCCATTACTTACACACACAGGGAAGAGAAAAAAAATCAAAATAACCAATGTTAAGTATATTTACTATAATTTTGTAAGACAATGTTAAAAGAGGGAAATATCTAAGGAAAGTATTATTGACCTTGGGGGATAGGGAGAAAAACAGATCAGAAAATTTGAAGTAAGATGATAGAATATTCAAAATAGTAGAACACGACTCAATTTCTCTTAGACTAGAACAATAATGAAATTGCAAAGACAAAATACATGTTGCTGGAGGAGGTTAGAGAGTTGTCTTTTTCATACATTTATGGAGGAGCCAGTATGTTTAGAGGCTATTTTGGAGGAACTCCTAAGAATTAAACCAACTATAATAAATGAGACTGAATGGGGCAAACAGCTAGGGTTTAGCATTCACCATATCAATCCTTGGAATCACCTTGAGCTAGAAAAGTCAGTCTTTTGGAAAGATTTTAGATTTTTTTAAACCAGACTTTGACGAGAAAGTAAGCCCGAAATGTGATTGAAATAAGTGTCTGTCAACAAAATTCAACACTGATGTTCAATGTGTGAAGTTTTTAAGGTTCACTGGAAAGGGTTGTATCAGCATACTTTCCTACCAACTCTTTCCTCTTCCTGCATTTTGGCTTAAATTAAATGGAAGTTACACAATGGGAAATCAATATTTTGTTGTTCCAAACACTGCATTCACCTTGGGGGCACAGTAGTCATGTAATTCTAGTGGGAGATTCTTTTGAAGGGGAGTTGAGAATGGCTGGGAAAAAAAGGATTGAGACTGATCAAAAAGAGTAACCTCTTAGTACAGTGTTGTCTTTCTAAGTGAAAGTCAAAAATATTGAAAAACAGAGGCTCTTATTGAAGTTGACACTATATGGCTTTAATTTGCGTCTTAAGCCTGAGAGAATTCCTGTCTTAAAGCCATGAATGCTCACAAGCCTCATAAGAATGAAACATTTTAATAGGAAGGTGTGTACTCCAGTCTGCAGGTCAAATTCCAGGTGTTACTTAAGGTCAATGACTCATTCCCCTCCACCATCCTGATGTTTTTAATACATTTTGAGAGCTCCCACAGACATACCTGGAAAAAAATAGCTAAATATAGCATAGGTTTGAGTATTTAGTTTCTGAAATAGTAATCGAGTCCAAAAATATCATCTTCAAATTGTTTAAGGAATTCTGTTAAGGCGTCCCATTCCAAAATATTTCTCATTTATTTGTTCATCTTTCCATTTATTCAATGAACAATTATTTCTTGAGTAATTTCTATTACTGTCAACAGTCTATACCTGAAATTTTAAATAGAAACTTATTGCTTTGAATCTTGCTTAATTTTCAGTGGTCCTCCCTTATGATAAAATATCTGTGAAAGAGTACCTTATTAGTAGATGTTATCATCCATTACAGCTGGTTCTGAGTGAGTGAATAGAGAAACAGACACTTTCTTAAAGAGTCTGTCCTCAACCATGACTGCATAGGATGGTTTTTTTGGAAGAGACATTATGATTAGCTGGTTGGATAGCAAGAAGACTGCCAAATGTTATTATTATTTGTTCAAGGGTGCTTGAGGTTCACGATTCCCTAAGCTGCCTAAAGTCTCAATTTACAAAGGATAAACAAACAACCAAGAAACCCAACTTCTGTAATTAGCTACACAAAAAAAATCTTTAAAACTAGACAGAGAGAATATGAAGCATTGGGGGACAGACTGGTAGATGATAAAATGCCAAATACAACATTGCTCACTTTAACACTTTACTTTATGTTTAACACTAAAAATCTATTAAGATTTTTAAGAAGGAAAACCTGTAGGAAAAAGAGAATAATCAAAATATTTCCTATATATCAATTTATTTGGATCTCACAACATCTCAGTGAGGATGATGTCAGTACTAGATCAATGGGAAATTTAAGGATGAAGACCTCGACCCCGGGTTCTTAAAATTTGATCCAGTCAACTTGAATTCCAAAGTCTTTGTGGGCAAAGCATACTACAAGTGAAGACACATATCTTATTTATAGTTCAAGGATCTGCTCTATATCTATGTTTGGCACACTATCTTTCTGGATGTTATCACATAGTTCTTAAAGACCCATCTTCCTTCTTTAAAGGTCTGGTCCTGATACTGTCTTGAGAATTCTGCTCCATGTATTCTTTGAGTTCATCTAGTTCCTGTTTTTTATATGTGGGTGTGAAGTAATTCCAAATCCTAACATCTGACCCAGCCACATAAGGCAAAAGAAGTTATTATAGACCTACTATAATGATTTTATCTCATAAAAAGCTTCCCACATCAGTATAATAGTGGATATTTTGAGAAGTCTCTTTTGTCTTTTCTTTCTTATCAGGGTCCCTCCTTCATAGACTGAAGGATGGCAGAGATAATGACATTAAATTGACAAGGAAGTTTGTCACACCCATACAGGATAGAATGTGTGAAAACTGAGGTTCAGAGAGGTGAAAAGGTTTGGCCCAAGTGAAACACAACTAACCAGTTATTGGTACTATGGATGCTGGGAGAGTCCAAAATTTCTCCTCTTTGTATTATAATACTTTATAAGAAAGACGTAGTGGCTATTTTTTACTAATTTTAAAGGTGAGTTCCTGAAGTCTCTCGAGGAAGGCATAATGAGACTATTCCATGAAAGATGTTACTTATGGAATATTATGTAGCCATCAAGAAGGGCAAACATATGGACTTTGCAGCAACTCGAATGAATTTAGAGTTGACCATACTCAGTGATCTATCACAGAAACAAAGAACAGAGTACCATATATTCCCACTCATAAGCAGAATACTATAAGAAAGGTATTGGCAGTAGTGGGAAACTGTCAGGGGACGGGGGTGGGATTGGCAGTTGAGGGAAAGTGCTAGGGGAGGGAGGGGCACACCTCATCAACAAGGATACCTGCATAATCGACGTTTGTATACCTAACCCTGAATTGTACCCCACATCTTTATAATTAATAAATAAAAAATAAATAAACATAAGCAATAGAACTTCCATGCAAAGAAAAAAAATGTTACCTTATCGCGTTGCTCCATATCCTAGAATGTAGAGAATTACGCGAATCCATACAACTGCCAATGCTCTTTTACTCATGTAATATACTAGATACCCAAGTAACAGCTTTACAGGGGCTGCTTCATTTTAATTCTGAAGGTGAAGTATTACTACCTCCCACTATGTCTTACAGATAAACTGAAGTTTAGTTGCATCCAAAGTCATGCAAGTGGTAGACTCAGTACTGAGTCTTATTCATGAACTCTCCTGCACTCCGTAGGCATTTTCAGCCAGCTTGCCTCAGTAGTTGACCAGCTGTTATGACATTAATAAGGCTCTCAATAGTCCTACTAAATTAAGACCAAATATCTGAATTGCTAAAACTTTATCAATATTTTCTTTGAGTTATTCTATAAAATTTAGTATAAGCAAGAGGAAACAATCTAATAATCAGACGTCCAATTATATACACAAAGTTCATTTCAAGGCAAATGAAAACGCAAACTTCAATCAGTAACCTATTGTTTTCCAGTTGACTAGTGGACTCTGTACTATGCAATGGGAGAAACAATGGGGAGCAAAGTAAATAATTTCGTAAAGTTTTCTGACAGTTGATGAGATTCAGTGTATACATGTGAAAGATATAAGAAGAATTATGTACCATACCACAGTAATTAAAAATAATAAGATATATCAGTAAATATTAATATGCCAAAATTTCAGAAATATGTTGTTTACAATGAGAACAATATATTTATAACATATAAAAACATATATTGTACAGTTCTATATTATTATTAATTCGGTTTTGTATGTGTATAAGTACTAAGCATGATTTTGCATTATGTAAATCAAACTCATGAGAGTGATTAACTTAGGTTACAGCTGGAGTCAAATAGGGATAGGAATAAAGATCAAATTAGATCCACACAGGAGAAAACACTGGAAGGAAATAAAATTAAATGTTAATTAATTCTTAGTTGTGTATCATTTTGTTATAGTCTTTGTGTTGGTTAATTTTAGGTGGTCAGCTAGACTGGATTAAGAAATACCCAGACAGCAAATAAAGCACATTTCTGACTATATCTGCGAAGGTGTTTCCAGGAGAGGTCGGCATTTGAGCTAGTGGAGTGAGTAAGGAAGATCTACCCATACCCAACATGGGCAGAGATCATTCAATCAGCTGAGGGTCTAGATAGAACAAAAAGCAGAGGAAAGGCAAACTTGTTTGCCCTCTCTCTTCTAAAGTTGAGACACCCTTCTCCTGTCCAGTTCTCATAACTTCAATCTCAGACTGAGACTTAAACCATCAGTTTCTCTGGTTCTGAGACCTTGGACTTGGACTGAGCCACACTACCAGTTTCTCTAGTTCTTCAATGGCCTGTAGTGGGACGTCTCAGCCTCCGTAATTGCATGAGCCAATTCCCCTAAAAAAAAACCCTCTCATCTATCTTTTGTCAGTCTGTCTATCTATCTATCTATCTATCTATCTATCTATCTATCTATCTATCTATCTACAGTCACCCTACAGTATCTACAGGGATTCTAGGACCCTTCCTCCAATATACAACAAAATTTGTGAATGTTAGGTTCTATAATTGACCTCACAGAACTCACATCTTTGAAAGGTCAGCCCTTTTTATACATGGGTTTGGAATCCCATGAGTGCCGTATTTTCTACCCACTTTTGGTTGGAAAAAACCCCACGTATGTGTACCTGTGTGGTTCAAACCCATGCTATTCAAGGGGCAACTCTTATGTACATCTACATTTACGAGGCATATAGAGTTAAATGTATAATTTACTCCTATATATGCGTGTATAAGTAAATTTTTTGACTAAAAAAGAAAAATACAGAATATAATAGAAAGACCTTAAGGTCAAGTTAAGGAACATTTCTGTAGAAAAAGTGATGCTTAAGTTAGGACCTACAGGTTGATAGCAACTTTCTGAGTACAGAAAAAGTAAATGTATTCCAGATAAAGGAACAGCACATTCGAAGCCTGGAATGAGACTGTTGAGGGAATTTCTTCCTCTCTGCATCACTCTTACACCCCAGAATAGGCTCGGAAATTGGAGAAGTGGCAGAAGAGAGGCAGCAGTGACTTGTGAGACTTGGCTTAAATTCATAGAAAAACGCCTATTTAGTGGCTTAAGAGGCCTGGGAGTGCTTGCCACATGGCTCTGTATTTGACCACACTCACTATTGAACAGGGGTTCAATGTGGGGGTCTCTCTTCTGGGTTTTGCAGGCATAAACAGCAAATGTCAGTAAGAGGAAAGATTTAAGCTGTATTTTAGCTGGTGTTAGCAGTATATTATTTTTCCTACTGTCAGATTTTAAGGAATGTTTCTTTCTGTACCTAAATACAATTCTGCTAATCTACTGGCAAAAGGCTATGTATTTTAAGGTATAGTTTGTACCTTTTTTATTGTTTTTGACAGTCTCCCCTTCACCCCAAATGCTAATGAGGGATATAACTCCACGATGGGTCCTGATTCTTCTTTGATGAAACAATGAATCTGCATTGCCGGCTGCCTGGGGTCAAGGATGTAGTTTTGAACCTTGGGACATCCAAAATTTCTGATCCATACTCTGGTGCCAACACCATCGTGTTCTAATTCAGGTCTTTCTTTCTTTCTTTCTTTCTTTCAATTTTTTTTTCTAATTCAGGTTTTTCAAATGGATTCACAGAACTTTTAGAATGCTTGCTAAGATTTTGAGATGTGTTTATATATGTGTGTGTGTGTGTACACACACATATATATGGAATGGGCGTTCAGTGTTTTATAAAATTACTGAAAGAAAATTTTGGTTGCTATAGATATATCATTGAGACTTAGGAAATCAGTTTTATAAATTTGACCTAATCAGTTAAAGTCATTTTCCAAAAAAGTCACATTCATAGATTCATTGTATATTCTTCCCTGGTCTAAGTCAGTAAAATTCTTTCTGACAAGGTTTACTCCCATTATTTTATATGGGAATGTACTGTATAACTAACAAGGGAACTTTGAGCTGAATTCAAAGCCAAGTTCCCAGGGATAAACCAAATTTAAACTAAAAGCCAGAATTTATGTACTTTCAAAGTGCTTCAGCAATACTTAACATTTGAGAGTGGTCATTGTTTCTAGAATGCCCTGACAGGTAGTAGAGGTCAAAGGACAGTGAGCTCTTTAAACACAACTAGCATGTAAATGGCGTGGTGAAAGATGGAAGTTAGTCCACAATTCTGAACTCTGCCATCTCTGGTCTTTTTGTCTGCAATGACTGAAAACTTCAAAGACCGAGTCAGCACAGCAACTTTATCTAATAGGTAATTATTTTCCTCCTCGGGACAATTAAATATCTCACCAGAAGTATGTGTTGTACTAATGTTGCTGCCAAGAGATCAGAAGTTCATCTCATTCTTAGTATTACAACTCAAAAAAGTAATGAGGTAAAAGGCAAGGGTTATATAATTCAGCCCTGTTGTGGTAGGACCCTGTACAGAGAGACGAGACACCAAGGCTTCTTTGCCAGGAAGCAGCGTTTATTTGTGCCAGGACTGGCTCAGCGGATTCACATCCAAAGGCTGAGCCCTGAACGCAGAGGGTCGTTGCTTTATATACTTTTTGCTAACTTCCCTTTATAGTTTAGTCCCTTTGCCTCCCTTATATGGCAATATTCATTTTGATTGGGTGTTTTATGGGACAGGGTTCTAACAGGGTTATGCATGCACACTTAGACATTGATTGCGCCACATTCCTTTCTCTTTGTTCTGGGAAGGCCCTTACCACACTATGTATTTTTTTCCTAAGTCAAAATTATTCACGTTAATTGCACTCATTTCTCACTAAAGCATTGAAATATTATGGCTATACACATGATCTTCCATTTCTCTTGAGCTCTGGAAAAACATGTTTATCCACCTATTGAAGGTCAACAGAGAAGAATGGTTCAACTAAGGAATGTGGAGTCAGACTACTTGGATTTTAGTCCTGCTTTAATAGCTATGTGACCTTGTGCAAGTTACTTGACCTCTCAGAGTCTCAGTTCTCCATCTGTAAAGTGAGCATGAGAATGATGCCTCCTTTCCTATTGTTGTTGTGACATGACTTTGAACTGCATAGATCCATTTATCTGTGACGGAGACCGCAAGACCAACCCTTTCTCTCCCTCCTCCCCCTAAACCTATACTCAACTTGAAGATAATGGGATGAAGACCTTTATGATGATCCACTTTCACTTGACGAATAGTAAATGTATTTTCTCTTCCTTACTGTTTTCTTAACATTTTACTCTAGCTTACATCGTATTATACAGAATATAATACATACACTATACAACATATGTGTGAATCAGCTATGTTATTGGTAAGACTTCTGATCAACAGTAGGATGTTAGTAGTTAAGTTTTGGACGTCAAAAGTTATACATGGATTTCCACCGTGTAGGGGTTGGTGTCCCTAACCTCCACATTGTTCAAGGATTAAATGTATAGTGACTACTTGCAAAGTACTTAGGACATTAAGCAGGCAATAATATAAGTGTTTGATTTATAACCTTGCCTTGGATGTCTCTTAGATATCTGTATACATCTCTGTGTCTATATATTTAAACTTTACTTATTATGTCTCTCTCAAAGTGATCTTCCTCCTGTGTTGCCTATGCTACTAAATGATATCTTCATCCTTAACCCAGTTAACTATGTAACACTTTTGATGTCTTGTTCCCCCTCAACTTTGTACACACATGCCTTTTTAAAATGTGACTTTGGCATGCATTCCTCCATTAAGAGGTCCATTTCCCCTTCCCCAAATCTTGGCAGGCTCTGTAACTTGCTTTGATGAAGACAAGGTGGCAGAAGTGACTGAATGTGGCATTGTGTGACTTCTTAGCTTAAACTTTATGAGGCCTCGAATCTTCTATGTTTACTCTCTTTAAAACATGTCATCACATAGAGAGAACTGGGCTGAACTGAGTAATCTGAAACAATAGAGATCGAGAGAGAAGAAGAAGAAGAAGAAGAAGAAGAAGAAGGAGGAGGAGGAGGAGGAGGAGGAGGAGGAGGAGGAGGAGGAGGAGGAGGAGGAGGAGAAGAAGAAGAAGAAGAAGAAGGAAGAGGAGGAGGAGGAGGAAAGACCCCGCATGGAGGAAACAAGGTACCCAGCAGACAGCTAGTACCAAAGCCTTAGACATGTGAGTGAGTGAGGTCATCATGCACCTTCTGGCCTTGGTCAAGTCATCCCAGAAAGCAAAATGAGCAGCAAAAATGAGCAATTTCCTCTTAACCGTGGACAAATTCTTGACCCACAAACTTGTAAGTGATAAAAATAAATTTTATTTTTGGTTTAAACCACTAAGTTTTGGGACAGTTTGTTTGGAGATAACTAAAATAATCTTTGAGTAATCATGATCTTTGAGTATCTCTTAAATTTATCCACCTGTTTTCATCTCTGCAACTTCCCCCAAGGTCCATCTCTCTCCCACAGGTTACTGCAATATATATTAACTAGTATTCTGGCTTCTAGTTGTGTCCTGCATTAATCTTTTCTCTATTACATAATAAAGTGACTTTTTTAAAAATTCAAGAATGATTATATTATTTCTCCTCTTAAAGTACTTATGTGGTAACCATGCCCCTAAGTGTGCTTTATAAAATCCTTTATAAGCTGGCCCCTTATTACATTTTCAAGGTTTTCTGTTTGTTTGTTAGCTTGTACTGTCTTTTTTATACTGTACACTTTAACAAAAAAAAGTTATCAAAAATGTTAGAGCCTGTTCTGTAAATGAAATCTTACTCATTCAATTCCTAGCTTAGAGGTCACTATCTTTAGGAAAGCATTCCTCATTACTGAACACAGAAGTAGAAAACCCTTCTATTTTATCCTGTAACTCCATGAGATTACTCGTATTATGATATCCCTCCCTTTTCATAAGGGAACCTTTTATTTGCCAGTTTCTTATTCAATCCTGCTAATTTTCTGAGAGAAGTTACTGTTTTATTCATTGATGTAGCCAGTGACTACCAATGTACCGGACAGCAACAAAGTTCAATAAAAAAGTGTTGAATGAATCAATGAATGGCATTGTATCACTTTTCAGATGATGTAATGATCTTTCTTTCATACCATAGAAAAAAATGACCATCAATTTTTTTTTTTTGAGTTGGAGTCTCACTCCGTCACTCAGGCAGGAGTGCAGTGGCATGCTCATGGCCATCCCAGCATCCACCTGCTGGGCTCAAGTGATCCTTCCGCCTCAGTCTTCCAAGTAGCTGGAACTACAGGCATGCACTACCACACCCGGCTAATTTTTTGATTTATTGTAGAGATGAGGTCTCACCAAGTTGCCTAGGCTGTTCTCGAACCCATGGGCTCAGGCAATCCCCTCACTTCTGCCTCCCAAAGTGCTGGGATTACAGGCTTGAGCCACTGTGCCTGGCTCAATTTTTGGGTATGTGTTTTAAGGGGAGGAAGAAAAGGGTGAGAATGGGATCAAACTGAATTTTTCAGTCTCAGTTATCCTTGACCTTTGACATGAGAGGTGAGCTAGTCATGCCCAGATTCCTTGTTAGGTTGGCTGTGATAAGCCTGTAATCTCTTGTGTCCTGCAAACATGAAGCTATTGCAGCCAATTAAAATCAGGATGTCAGTGGGACAGTGTTTCTTTCGGGGATCTCCAGGGAAGAATCCATTTCCTTGCCTTTTCAGTTTCTGCAGGGAACACACATTTCTTCACTCATGGCCCACTCTTCCATCTTCATACCTAACAACGTTGCATCTCATTGACTATTCTTCTATAATCACATTTCCTTCCCTGACTACAGTCAGAGAATGTTCTCTGCCTTTAATTATTCATGTGATTAGATTGGGCCCACTTAGATAATCCAGGATAATTTGCCCATCCTCCAATGCCTCATACTCACTAAACAATTCGCACTCATTTGCTGTTACTACCATAACAAATTATCACAGCTTTATTGGTTTGCAACAACAAATTTGAGACCTTGCACTTTCCTAGGTCAGAAGTCTGACATAGCTCTCACTGGCCTAACCACAGGGTGCTAGCAGAGTTCTGTTTCTTTCTGGATGTTGTAAGAAAGAATCTGCAGCGGGCTCCTGTGTTCTTGGTTCATGACCTCCTTCCTCCACCTTCAAAGCCAGCAGTGCTGTGTCTCTCTGACCCTTCCTCCTTAATCATATCATCACCCATTTACCAACACTTGTTGGGAAAAATTTCTCTGATCTTAAAGGACTTATGTGATTAGATTTGGTCCACCTCAATAACCTACGCTAATCTCCCCATCTCAATGTCTGTGGCCTTAATAACAACTGCAAAATCCCTTTTGCCACGTAAGGTAACATATTCATTGGTTCTCTGAATTACGATGTAAGCATTTTGGGGGAGTTCATTATTCTGCCTATGAGGGATGTTCTTTCTATTTTAAATGTGACTGCAGGTAATATTTTTTCTGTTTGTCTGGTACACAACTCAGATTCCCCCTTTTCCAGTTTCCAATAGCAGTGTATCTGCTGTCCTCCCAGACGCCACTAAAAATCTCCTCGAGGTCCCT
Source organism: Tarsius wallacei (assembly GCA_963574415.1). Classification (NCBI taxonomy): domain Eukaryota; kingdom Metazoa; phylum Chordata; class Mammalia; order Primates; family Tarsiidae; genus Tarsius; species Tarsius wallacei. The sequence goes on from CAUYQG010005935.1 coordinate 56,859, forward strand.
TAGGCCCGTCACCCAGTGACAAAGTCAATGCCACCAAAACATTTAGGTTTTTATTATAGCAGTATTCCATTTGTATATCCAATTTTGCTTCTATTATCACTTGTTTAGTTTCTTTGGTTGCTCATGATTTTCTCTTGTGGGTTGGGATCATGTTGGGATGACTTATCTGCCATCTGCGGAGGCCAGAATGTTCGGGATTGCTTCTTCTCTCACTTCTGGGAGATTGCCGGGCATTTTTTTCTCTCCATGTGGTCTTGGGCTCCGTCCCGCTCTGAATGGCCTCTCCACATGATCTTTCTACTTCATCTCTCTGTCAATATAACCACACAAAATGAGCGACATCTGGCCTTCCCAATGCTTGGGTTTGGAAGTTCCAAAATGCTACTTCTGCCATATCCTGTTTGTCAAGTCAGCCCTAGCATCGGCCCAGATTCAGAGGAAAGGTAGACTTCTTGCTGAGAGAGTGGACGTATCACCCTGAAAGGTTGCATGTAGGAAAGGTTGCATGTAGGAAGAAAGGTATTGAGAGATGAGAACAGAGAACTCATTTTACCAAAGGAATTTAAGTGCTCATGTAAAGAAAACAGAAATATTTTTAGAATCCTGATGTACCACAAGGATTTTATTAACTTATCTCCCCTCTTTCATTCTTCTTTACTCTCATTTTATTGTATTTTTAGGCAACTACAATGTTAATCTTTACTTATGCATCTTTTTTTTTTCAAGTTGGAGCCTCAACTTGCTGGGCTCTGGCGATCCTTTCGCTTCAGCCTTCCAAGGAGCTGGAACTACAGGCACACGCTACCACGCCCGGCTAATTTTTGATTTATTGTAGAGATGAGGTCTCGCCAAGTTGCCCGGGCGGGTCTCGAATCCATGGACTCAGGCAATCCACTCACCTCGGTCTCCCAAAGCGCTGGGATTACAGGCTGAGCCAGTGAGCCCGGCCTACTAATGCATTTTAAAATAAATTCTAAATGTTTAGATTTAGACTAAAAAGTATCATCTTATTTAGAAAATAACACTCTAGATCAGTGGTCCTCAACAAAGAGCAAAACATTTTGAGGGACAGAGAGAGAGAGAGAGAGAGAGAGAGAGAGAACAAATCAGAGAAGAAAGAAAGCATCTAGGAGAAAAATGCAGAGATATTTCAGGTTCTGGTTGTCAAAACTGACAGAGAAGTTCCTACTGGCATCTACTGGGTAGAAACCAAAGATGCTGCTGATAAACACCATGCAGTGCACAGGACAGCTCCCATAACAGAGAGGCATCTGGCCCAAACGTCAACAGGGCTGAGAAACCTGATCTTGAGAAGAAAGACTGTTGATCTATTGTTCTTTATGAAAATCACTTGAGAATGCTTAATAAATTCATGTATTAAAACATAATAGTTAAATTAATTCAAGCTATTATTTCAGTAACACTGAACAAAAATAAATAATGCTGATGTGAAATATTTTTAGAAAAATATGGGTAGTGTTACTACGTAAGCTTATTTTGACTACGTAAGCTTTGGGAGGCCGAGGTGAGTGGATTGCCTGACTCCGCAGGTTCGAGACCCACCCGGGCAACTTGGTGAGACCTCATCTCTACAATAAATCAAAAATCAGCCGGGCATGGTAGTACGTGCCTGAGAATTTCTCTCTTTTAATGAAAGAATAATCTTCAGAATTTTTTATAAAGAGGGTTTATAACAAACCATAACACTATCATAATTAAAACAGTATAATACTTGCATATAGATATATAAGAATATTAATGAACAATATAAAAGTCCAGAAACAGACATATGCATTTGGAATATAGCATATGAAGAAGATATATTAATAATATGAGGAAAGAAAATAATTTTCAATACATTATGTACACAAACACACACACTTTTTTTCACCAAATAAAGTGCTCAATTAAAGAAAACAAAAGTGTTTGAAGCAAATATAGAAAAATTTAATCTTTAAATCTAGAAACCATAAAGCCATTCAACTGTGTTTAATAGCTTAATATAGTGTAAACTACGGTTGATAGTTTTGAATAATATTTCAAAATGCTGTAAAGAAAAGGCAGTTAGAAAGGGAAAGAAAAGAGAAAGCAGAAGAGAGCCCAGGAGAAAATATCTGCTTGCTCAAAAACAAGTAACAAATTACGGATTATTCATTGTCTGTATCTTATAAAATATCTGAAAAGACAGAGGTCAGAGAAAAACAGAAATATTTTTAAAAGTTATAGACATTGGTGAGTATTAACACCTGTTACCAAATGCAAATTAAAACATTTTAATGGAGACCCATCGGGTTAGCAAAATTAATGAAAACATCAATAAACATCCCGTTTTGAGGAAAGCTGTAGGAAATGGATACTCTTCATTGCCGGTAGTAGGAATGTATATTGCTAAAACTTTGGGGGCAGTAATTATTAAATTTGGACCAGTAATATTCTTTGACCAAGAGTTTCCCCAAAGACATATAACACAGCATTACATGAACACGTACTCAAATGCAAGTATATAGGAATGCTCCTTTGCAATTAACTTCTTCTCTGTAACACAGAAACGTTGGGAACAACTTTTATGTCCAATACTTTGGAAATGATGACATCTATTACAATAAGTCCACACCGTGGTACACTCTGTAGCAATACAAATTTGAGTGAACCTGCAGGTAATGGCTGAAATGTTTCTAAGATGCTGTTGAATGAAAGAGCTAGTTACTGGTTTCTTCTATTACTACTCCTGACACTGCTACTATCACTAAATCTACTAGCTAAACATTTAGTGAAGATTATGTGTTTGCTATTAACTCACATACTTTGCCTCAACTGTGTTTAATCCTTACAGCTACCCAGGTGAGAGGTGTTATTACTATCCTCATATTACTGAAGAGGAAACCAAAGAACAAAGAAGGTAAATAAATTGTCAGGATCACACACATAGTGGATATTGGAGCCGGGAGTGAGTCCGGGTAAACTAGCTCCAAAGCACACACCTTTAATCATCACAGTATGTATTCATTAGCACAAGAAATATTTACTTGTGGCAGACACTGGACAAGGAGCTGAGAACATAATAGTAAATAAACCAGACCAAAAACCCAGCCCAGTTGGCTCTCACGATCTAGAGGGCATATACCAACAAAAACTCTTCTAAGGCAATAAAAATTATGAAGACACAAGTCATGAACAGGAATGGGCAGGAAATAGGTATGGGGAGGAGGTTTTAGTTTTTAATAGAGTAAATTGGAACGGTTTTCATAAAAGGATATATTTGGATAAGGTCTGAAGGGGGTGAGGAATTAAGCCTAGTGGATAGCTTGAGGAAGAACATTCCAGAAAGAGAAGAGAGAAAATGCAAAGAATAAGTATGTCTAGGTATGAACTCATGGAAAGTCAAAACAAAGCACACAAAAATATATTCAGGGTTAGTTGCTTATTTATATTTAAATACATAGAAATATTCTGGAGGAAATCACATTAAAGCACAAAAAGTGATGGTATTTACAGAAGGAAGTGAGACTTAGCAATTGTACGTGGTTCATGTGTGTATATGTGCGTGTGTCTGTGAGAGACAGATAAGATGGGGGATTTTCACTTTTTCTTACATGCTTCTATTTTGTCTGTTGTTTTAAACTTAGAAACGTGCTTGTATATTATTGTGCAATAAATAAAATTATATTTGAAAGAAGTTTGGAAAACATCAAAGCAAATCATATATGAAACAACATGGGTATAATATGAACTGTGTTGTACATATGCACACCAGCACATTTTAAAGCTCCTACAGAAACATGACAGTCTTTTTTTTTTTAACAGTTTCTGTAATGCTTTTGTAAACACCAAAGTAAAATGTACTTACAAGTATAGATGTACAACTGCATGCCTTCACAAAACAATTGAAATAAACAGCTAAGAAGTCAACTTGAATTGCCCTGAAGAGATTCATGGTTGGCCTTCAGTGAAAATGTAGTATTTTCCCCAGATCATATATCAAACTTTTAGCTCAATACTTCACCCCGACATAAGCTACTGTACTTACAGATTTGCCATACATTATGCAGGGCAAAAGGGCAGAGGACCAGGAAACTACACACGTCTTGAATTATGTGGAAATACAGACTGATAAGTTCTCAAAAATTCAATTGACATCATGAATTCTACTTAGATCAATACAGCTTGAAAATCTGATGGATACTGTTTAAAATCTAATTATCTAAAAGATGTTGATCAGATCTGGGGAAAATTGAAATCAAAAACAAAAATCTATTCGATGACACATAGACGGCATTATTTGTTCTGACATATATAAATCTATCTATGTAGAATAAGGTTGCCAGGAAAAGTGTACATCTACCTATTAGTAGAAGAGAGACATAACTATGAGAAAGTTCTACTTTGCATAAAATAAAGTTGAAAGTTAAAATGTTAATAAGCCTTTTTAAAAAAGGATTTAAACTGTGGCATATGCAAATAATATAAATAGTTAATTATCTCCAAGATTAATTCCAGAAAAATATAGAATTGCACACAGAGGAAAAAATGAGTATAATAGTAAGGAATTAGCAACCATTTATACAAATTCATTTAATTTCAAACTACAAAGGTGCTCACATAGTAAAGATATGTTTAAAATACCTAGAGACAAACAAAAATCCTTAAGCAAGCTGGTTTCTTATAAAGAGTGAAGAAAGTTCTGGAATATGGAATATAGGTAACACAAATCTCATGGTAACAGACAAGAAGAGCTTAGGCATCACAGGTGGGTACTGATGGAGGGCATGAAAGGCTATGCATTTTGAAATTCTTATAGGAGCTTTTTACGACATACGCTAGAGAAATGAAGTATTTTATTTTGTGACATTTTGAGAGAGTTCTTAGGCTTTAGGGACAATTAAAAGCCTGTTTAGTCTCTGTGTCTGTTGTGTTTTGAGGCTGACAAGCTCTATAAATAGGTTTTCACAGGCAATTTAAAATTGATGTTTTTAATTGAAATATCTTGTTTTGTCACAGTTCAAATTTACAAGTGTGACAGGATTCATTCTCGTGAGGCCTAAAACGATCTATTATGGTCATATTTTCAAATAATCAAATGTTCGTGTTATCTTGGCATTAACCGGGACTTTTCAGACACTCCTTTATTTCTATTCAGATAGATCTGTCTTCAGTTGACTTGAGGGCAAAGTAGTATGTTAGCTCTCTCTCCACTTATAAACAGCACTCCTCCCTTAACAAGCAAAGTAATTCAGCCCTCCCTACACATGTGATTATAGGACTCAACTGGCAGGAAATATAAAACTTGGAGAAAATTATTATTGGGTTCCATGGACTCAAAGAGCCAAACAGCAGCAATCTACTCTTGCTCAGAAATCATTTCTTTCCTGCTGCTGTCTCCTCCTCATGCTCGTCTGCTCTCCAATCAGCCCAAATTGCCCTGTTCATGTCATCTCCCTCAGCTGCGGTTCTTAAAAACACATTCTGGCTACAAGAAGCACAGTGAATTCACAAGATGCCCAGAGCTTTCCCGCACAAGCTCTGGGTTGAGGAACAGGCTGCTGCAAATTGTGGAGAGGCATCTTCCTGGTTTTTTCGGCATGTCATCCTGATCCTATTGCTTTCATGGGCAATCTAACTTGATGGGTTGGGCTGGGACCAGAATGGGGACCAAGAGATATTTTTCCCTGAGTATGTACAGACACCATCTGACAGCTTCACTCCCATGGCTTCTCTGTAGGCACATGCAGAACCTGTGTCCATCAACGTTTTTCTATCCGTAAGTGATAGAAGCCCACCTCACAGTCCCTTTAGAGAATGGAAAAGAACAGAAATATGTAATTACAGAAACTATGGGACAAAATGAGCTCAGAGAAAGCGAGGACTGGGGTGACTTCTGAGACTTCGGGGACCTAAATCATATCAGGATGTTCTTTGTCCTTCTCCTCTCTCTGCTTTTTGTTGTATGTTGACTTCATCCTCGCAAAAACAGCTTTTCACTTGAGGCTGAACTATGGCCACTTAGAGTGCAAATCTTACAACTTCCCAGCTTGGCTTCCTGAAAAGCAAAACTCCTTTTATTTCTAATTTGGGAAGTTTTAGGGAAAGTCTCTGATTGATCTAACCCGGGACCAGTGGAGAACAGAGTAAAAGAGCTCCTGTTCCCACAACTAGCAGCGCAGGGTAGAATCTGAAGATCAATTCAGATCTCATTAGAGAGGCTGGGCAGACAAAATAATAAATGCCTACTTCAACCTCGGAGTATTCAAGCAGCAAAAGAGCAAATGGGACTGACACTCTCACACCTCTATTCTCTAACTCTTGCAGAGTGCTTTACAATTCTCAAAGCAATATTTTTAAGTATAATGTCTCTTGAAATCTCAGATAACCATGTTAGGTGATTATCTCCATTTTCCAAATGCACAAACTTGCACACAGTACAGTTGTACAAAGAGGTTGTGTCATCTTCCCCAAATAAATGAAAAGTAGCAGTTAAATCTCAAATCTTTCAAGCTCTGATCCCAAGCTCTTCGCATGGGCAACATAAGCTAAGGAATGCATGTTACTAATAACACCCTCAACGCTAATGAGAGATCAAGGTATTTTCATCACTGGTGAGTCTTCACGTATATAGGACAACCACTAAACCCTAACAGCATTTGTCACCAAATACCATGTCAGAAGAAGGGAAAGGGGAAGAGGAAGAAGAAGAAGAAAGAAAACAAGCCAGTGTAAAATAAAATAACCCGCCTAGATATCCTCAATAATAATAACAATGCTAATAAGCTGTCTGGAGAGGTTACACAACTATTTCACATAAATTGTTTCATGAAATGCCACAACAACCTAGAGAAGAAAAAAAAAACAATGCTTCATTCCCATGTGTAGATGAGCTTTAGGGAGGTTAAGAAACTTTATGTAAATAGTAAATGTCGGGGCTATTTCCAAATGTCAGGTCATCGACATTTTGCCACGAAAGGATGTAACCTTGCTTGCTGACCCTTCATCTCTCTCTGAATGTTTTTTCAAAATTTTTACACCAGAATCTCTAGTATGTGATCATCTCAGTAGAGGTTTGTGACAGAACTTCAATGTTAGGTGGGTAACCAGACCTCTTGAAATGCGATGCAAGTTTGTATGCGAGTATGTTCTTGAGAAGAGGGTCCTTAACTTTTACCTGATCATCCAAAAATGTATGACCCATCCCACACAGATGAGCTTAAGAACAAGAGTTTGTTTGTCTTACTTTTAAATTCTGTTCAGTTAAGCACATTTGACTGGGTACCCAGGAGCTCTGGTTTTGTCTTCAAAGATCACAGCAGACAATCAACACCCAGTATCATTCCCTTTGTTTCTTTTATAAATTGGACTATATCCTGCCGGCAATATTCATATCTATATGATTATATTTTGCCCCCAGGCCAGTCCCACTTAGAAATTCTCTGAGCTGCAGCTGAAATGCTACTGTCTCCAAGCTCAGTGTTTACACGAGTGGGCTGACTCTTTGGTATGCTCACAGAACACAAATAACTTTTAACAGATTTGTTGCCTGCCAATAGCTCCTTCTGGCCATACTCCCTGTAGCTGTAGTGCCCAGGAAAACCTGCCCATGTAATGCATGAGGATTTCAAGTGGTCATCAAGAGCGGGAGTGGGCAGAGCCGGGCAACAGGAAAAATAAAGGAGGCCACACGTTGGGTGTGTTGATTGCTACAGAGTGGCAGCAGCGGGCATCGCCGGAAAGAGCCTGCAAGAAAGTTTCCAGCTGCTCCTAACCGCCTCAGGATGTCAGGAGGGGCGCCCTTGGTGTTCAGAATGACAGGAGCCCTTGAAATGTACACAGGAGTCAGTGTCTGGGCGGTGGTGAGGTCTGGTGAGAGAGGAGGGCTGCTATCATAGCAGCTTGAAGTCTGATTAAAGTGCAAATGCCAAGTGAAGAATTTCTTCAAAAGGACAGCTCAGTAATGGCAATATATCGGAGTTGTTTGGGGCTATTCATTTTCAAAATACAGCCTATTCCACAATGAAAAATAGGGCAACCTGATAGAATAGACGGAGGGCCTTTTCAGACAGAAAATATCAATAGATAAGATCATACCTGTAAGTGGAAAAGGGCAAAGGGATTCTGAACAGCAAGTATTTGAAAAGTACTGTTCCAGCCCTTTCTTTGATAGTTCAATATTGCACCACCACATTCAATACAAAATTCAGTACAGTATTATATTTCAAAGTCTGGCCATATTGAAGTTACCTAAAAGGCAAGGAAGCAAAGTCTTTCATCACCCTCATTGTGAATGTGACAGACTTTCAAAGGAAAACTGCCTCTGTTTCTGATAGTTCATTCCCATTTCACAAAGATGTGTCGGGATCAGCCCACGTCCCTGCCCTCATACCCACTGCTTTCCCGACTGAATCTACTTACTTTCCTGCTTTCACACTCAGGCCTGAGCCTGACTTTCCCCAGGACTGGAAGTTGCCTTAGTAGAAACTGTATTAAGATGCTTCTCGACTAAGGCAGGTAGTCTGCTTTACGTCAAAGATGTTTTGTCTCTGTTGTCTGTTTTTTCACTTCATAGTTAGGTCTGTTGGCCCCAAGACAGATAAGAAGGTCAGTATAAGCTCAGTGTGGTGGCTCACGCCTGTAGAAGTTGTTCTTCGAACTGCTCTGGAGGCTGGGATTGGAGGATTGCTTGAGCGCAGGAGTTAGAGTTCAGCCCAAGCAACCTAGTGAGACCCTGTCTCTTAATTTAAAAAAGAAGAAGAAACGTTAGTGTAATAGGATAGGAAGAGATGAGATTAGTAAGAAGACAAATTCTAAATCTGGCTTCTTTACTAATGAGTCAGATGAGTCTGGCCAAGTTACTTGGTTTCTCTGATCCTCAGTCTCATCTTACAGTGAGGATATTAGTTTGTGCTTCACTGGGGTTTTAGAGAGAAGTAAATGAAATAATGCATATAAAACGCCTAACAAAGCGCCCATCATACCATGCTTTCCTTACTGTCCCTTCTTGATTTTCTGCTTTCCTTTTAGCTCCAGTGTGTTGCTCATTCATGTCTGCCTGCTTGGTTCTTGACCTTTACGTGTTTTTCTGGTTCCATCCAACTGCCCACTGATTTGTTCAAACCTATATTTTGTCCACGGAGGGTGGTTAGACTCTGAGCAGCTCTTTGGATGTTGTCCTGATCACTTTGGTGTGTGTGGTGACCGTGAAGAAAAACCGCATCCATTGTGTTCATGCCAAGGCCTCACTCCCTGCAAACTTCCAAGCAACAACCAAACAAGATACCCACAGAGTGACAGACAATTTTATGTGACACCTTAAACAGATATTTGAACAAACATTATTCTAGATGTTTCCGCGAAAGTATTTTTTATATGAGATTAACATTTAAATCCATTTCCTCAGCATTCTTTCACCAGACAGCCTTTGGACTCAAACTGCAGATCCTCCCTGGGTCTCCAGCTTGCCCTGAAGATTCTGGAGTTACCAGTTTTCTCAATCACACAAACCAATTCCTTAAAATACCATTCTTGATATACAAGGGTGCCAAAAAATGTATACACAGTTTAAGAAAGAAAAAAACTATATTAAAATTGTAATACTCAGCATATAGTGATAATGAAAGATTAACACCATCTTTTGAGTGAACATCATACTACATGTTGCTACCATAATTCAATTCAACTTTGAAAAAGTAACACATAGATAACATTTTAAAAAATGCATATACATTTTTTGGCACTACGGTGTATTTGTCTATCTCTATCTCTATATACACATATGTAAGAATTTATACATCCTATTATAGATATATACCTCTATCATCTATTGATTGGTCGATCTATCTATCTAATCACATCCTACTGGTTGTTTTCTTTGGAGAACCCTGACTAATACACATACTAAAACAGGCCCATTGCAGCAAACTGTGGACTCCTTCAACACACAATTTTGGTTCCAGAACTCCCCATTGGCCTTGCTGAATCTTTCTTGAAATGGCACTGTTGTTTAGGACTCTTTCCACCTGATATTAGTATGTCTTCGTTCCTCCCTCCTTCCATGTGTCAGCTCTGCATTATGGTCAGAGTGGACCCCACATACTCCCGTTCACTCCGCCAATATATCTCCTGCACTCCGGGCCTTGTTTAGCGTCTGCATCTTAGTAAACTCAAACTAATGCCATATATTTGTTTCTCCACTCTCAGTCTCGCCTTTTATCACCAGCTTTGAGTCTCCCATTACTTCTCTACACTGTAGCGAATGTAATTTTTCAGGTGCTAACAAGTCGTAATTAGTCCTGGGTCAAGTGTACAGCCTACCTTCAATGCCAAAGCCAGATCCCATATGTGCCAGTCGTGTGCTTGTCTTGGGGCCTGATCCCAGATCCCCTGGCCTTCAACCCTCTTCTATCAGTCTTTCAATTTAAATGCAAGTTTTCCCAGGAAGCCTTCTCGATCCCTTAGACCTGGGTTCCATGCTATGCTGTTCTTCTCTTTTCCTATGACTTCTTAGAATATAGACTATATTATTATAATATAGTCTGTATTCTGACTGCTTGTTTGTATCTCGGATTTTTCCCTTCTACTGTAAACCCTTTGAGATGATAGCCAGTGCTTTGTTCATTGTTGTTTCTTTAATGGGTGCTTCCATAGGTAGGTGCTCAATAGACAGATTCCAAGAGCATGAAAAAGCCTGGAAAATATAGTTCTGGATCTCTTTTTTTTTTTTTTTTTTTTTTTGAGCTGGAGTCTCACTCTGTCTCCCATGCTGGAGTGCAGGGACATGCTCAGGACCACCCCAGCATCAACCTGATGGACTCCAGCGATCTTTCCTCTTCAGCCTTCCAAGGAGCCAGAACTACAGGCGCGTGGTACCACGCCAGGCTAAGTTTTGATTTATTATAGAGACGCAGTCTCGCCAAGTTGCCTGGGCTGGTCTTGAACCCACGGGCTCAGGCAATCCACTTGCCTTGGCCTCCCAAAGTGCTGGGATGAGAGGCTGAGCCGCTGAGCCCAGCTGATTCTGGATTTCTAAGACTCAGTATAAACTGAGTTCTTAAAAATAAGTTCTAACTAAGACGACTGTGTGTGTGTATGTGTGTGTGTGTGTGTGTGTGTGTGTGTGTGTGTGTATGTATGTATGTATAGATGACTTCCAAGAAGGCACTAAAGGCAACTCCTTGAGTTCCTGTTTGTTTCAGGGAGTGGGCCACAGGTAGAACAGGAAAGGAATTTGTGAACATTTGCTTTGCCAAAGAAGTGGATACTGGTCTCTACTAAAACTGGTTTTGAAACTGATGATAAGAAGACATATATTAAAATGTGTAGCAAGACACCTAGCACACAATAGATGTTAAATACTTATCAGTAATTTCTAGTCCCTTTCCTCCTTCCTTTTCTTCCTCTTATTTCATCTCATCACCCTTCATCATTTGCTTGGGCCAAAGGGGCAGGTAGACTTGATGGAGAAACTTATCCCCTTCTAACTCTGCCATGCCACACATCTTGAAATCTGCAAGCACTTACTCAGTACCCTTTAGGAGCAAAGCATATTCCTAGACATTAACTAGGAAAGGAGAAAGGATACAAAAATGTTTAAGACAAAAACCTCTGCCTTCTAGGAATTTATAACCTAATGAGGGAAGTAGACACATAGATTAATTCAAATACAAGAGAGACTGTGAAAACTGCTTTAGAACACATGTTCACATACCGTCTCTAATAAGATCTCACGGAGAAAGTTTAATCTCAGCCCACCCCTGTGAACGTGTAACCCATGTGATACCTTGCTCAGTAGTGGGTATCCAGTTCAATGGCATTCCATGCAGGAAGCTCTTAATGTTAACTATGAATTACATAAGCATCTTGTCTCATTTTCGTTTAAATTTCACGTTATCTAATTTCATTGAATGCCTACTATTATGGGCAAGAGTGAATTGTAGTACTCAACTATCCTTTTTGTTTTAACATTTCATTTTTGTTACCCTCTTCTAACAAATTTCCTCCTGCATTCCCTCCTATCCAAATGAAATAATCCTTGCCTTTTAAAAATCTATTCTCACATGCATCTAATCATCGTTCTTGTACTTCCTACAGTCTTTTTGCTGTGAGCAGATCCTTTATTGAGATGTTCATAATGACTGTTAGACCTTTCTCCTGAAAGGTTATAGTTAATTCAAAAATCTATCAGTGTGTATTAGTAGCTTAAATTATTCCTTATAATATGAAGTACCACTTTCTTGTCTTGGCTCAATTTTATCTGATCTCAGATTATTCAACTACCTAATTGTTGTTGGGTCCTTGTGGAGTTCCTCAAAATGTTCCCCACTTCTGACTAGCTTAAATTTTTCTCTTGTACCAACACATTTTGCAGCCTCATTATTCAGAAGTATTTCCAGATTGATTGGTGTTAACATATATCTACCAATGCCATTCCCTGGTGCACCTTTCTATTAAACTTCCTTTCAGACTAACAACATTTATTTCTACCTTTTATTTTTATTGTCATCTGTTTTTTTTTTTAACGTCAAGGTTTTACAAGACAAAATTTTACCTCTCACCTCCTGGGTCCTACAGAAGGCTGAAATGGATCCTAAATGTCTTCTGGTTAGGGGCTTGATCAAAAGCCTTTTGAATGTCTAAATATTTAATGCCCACTACTTTGCTACACTTCACTATTTTGTTAACTCTTTCAAAAACTCCAAATAGATTAGAGAGACATGATTTACCCAGTCTGAAGCTGCACATACTATCCACCTGGGTGTTTTATAACCCTCGGTAATGATTTTATCAGCTATTTTTTCTCCTCCTGAAGGTAACACTCATTGGTAAGTAATCCCCCAGGTAACTCCGAGCTCATTATTTAAAGATGGGCATTCCTGCCTATTTGTCCAGACAAACAGGCACCTAATGGAAATTCAGACCAAATAACATAAAACCTATTTTCTCTCTGACATATCCAACCACTATCCTAAAACACCTTGGGGCACGTCGGAGTAAAAGAAAGTCTTAGTTCGACTATTAAATATACACCGTGTACTTTGCCTGCCTTAAAAGAAACATTAAGTTAGATTTAGTTTAGATATAAGGAAAAATTCCCTGACAAGCCTCTTTAACCCCAAAATGGGTATGGAGGGAGGCTGTGAATTCTCCTTTTCCCAGAAATCTCTTAAAGGAGAGCCTGTGTGCATTCTTCAGACATGGCTTCCTAGCAGTCCTTCTGAAGGTGGAAGAATGTAATCACCTCTGGAAGCCACCTTTCAGTTCTATTTTATGATTTTGTTTTTGAACTCAGTATATCTTTGGGGGGGGGGTTGGGAAGGAGAATACACTTTCAGACTCTCTCACAGAGCAGACTGAATGATAGCAGCTGTCAGAGAGTACAAGCAAGTTAAAAATGTATTTAAATTAAAACTGAAGTACCCTCAAGGTGACCCAACTAAATTTGCTGAAAGGATGAGAGGAATTGACAAAACTAATCAACAAAGGTAATCACCTGAATGTACAGTAAGTGCTCCAGGTGCAGCATTGCAAAAGGACCCTCCACCCAGACAAGGGGGGCTCCAATGGATAGCAATCAGAGGAAAAGAGAGACACCTGAAAGAAGAGTGGACACAGAGCAGGAAGAAGGCAGGACGAGTGGCAGAGGATTGCTCTTTTTCTTTCCTTTTTTGACTTCTAGTGATTCAAGTTCCTCGCAGGCATCATAGCATGTTGATAATAGGTGATGGCAAGCGCCCAAGGAGTAATGTGTCAGTGGTCTGTGTTCAGGTGGGAAGATGACGCAGGAACAGAGGCTGAAGGGAGATCTTTCTAGAATGCAGATCTGATCAGGTGATTTCCTTGATGAAAACAATATCATGGCTTGCTATTGATAGGGGCAAGAAGAATACAATATTAATACAGTGATCATATATTTGATACAGGTCTAGCTACAACATTTGTGGGGCCCCTTTTTCAAAAAGCAGGGACAAAAGTGCTCTTAAAGGTACTAAAATATAAAATTTTGTCTCTTCTCCACATTCTTTTGACCTGCCATGGTGGTTTTTTAATTTGCCATTTAATGTTGTTTTTCCTCAGGAATGGAGATATTTTCCTTGTTGAGCATATCTCCTTCTCATAGGCTTGACGCCTGAACCCACAGCTGCCAGGCCACCCCTAAGGGATTGCTCTCTCCACCCCCGTACCTGGATCAGGGTTGAATGAGATGCTCAGGTGTTGCACCATGCCAGGTCCCACCCCAAGAGGCCATTGGTTTCTCAGTGGACCCAAATCCTCCCTGCAACTGAGACAGAGGGTGGTGGCAGTTTATGGGTGATGGCAGGGAGTGGGAGGCTGGGGACCCAACACCCCAGGGAGCAGAGGAATGGGAAGTCTCTGGGAAGGTGAGACCATGTGGAACCCATAATCATTGTTCATTATCCCACTAACTTCACTCCCAAAAAATAATTCAAAGAAAATACTAATACTAAGAAAACACTGACACAGGGCATTAAACCCCAAGCATGGGACTCATTTGAAGGTTGGGGTCACCCACCCACAAAACAGGCCCTGACTTTTTCATCCAAACCCAGACACTTTTGAGAGTGGAAGGGTACACTAATCTGACGGGATACTGAGGTAATATGAGTGAGCAGGGACTGTCTCAGGCAAATTGGGACAGTTAAACTGCTCCAGAGAATTCCATTGTATGATTATATAGTTATTTATCTACCCGTTATTTGTCTTAATGACATTTTTATCGATCACAACATTTCATTATTTCAGACAATTCTTCAGTAGACATCTTTGGACAAGTCTGAGCATGTATGGGAATTTCTGTAACAGGGTAATTTTCAGACTGAGGGCCACAACCCGAAATCAATTGAATGGTTTGTGACCATAGTGGGATGAATTGGATTGATGTAGAATGGCATGGGATGGGATGGGATGGGATGAGACAGGCTACAATAAGACAGGTGGGGTAAGGTAGGATAGAAAAGAGTAGAATAGGATTCTATCAAATTGAAGGTTAAGTATTTCACTGTACAATTCTACTCCTTATGTGTATGAGTACACGTGTGTATGTTCTGGTTCTCAATGTGAAAAGGATTTTTTTTTTTTGGTCTTTTGTTTTTGTTTTACTGTGGATTGCTGTCACCAAAAAAAAGTTTGGGAGCCACTTTTTTGGCGTTTGTAAGTCAAAGTGGAATTGCTAGGCCATAGAATGTTTTCAACTTTTGTAGATATTGACAATCTCAAAGGCAGATGAGTTGTCCCAATTTTCCCTTTTTGCATTATATCAAATTTTCTGAGTCTCCTCCTGTACTCTAGCAACTAGCATAGTCAGATATTTTTGGCCAACCTGATAGATAGGAAACCTCGCCTCATTTAAATGTACATCTTTCTGATGACTTAATAACTTTGCACGTATGTGTGGGTCATGCAAGTTATCTCTTTGTGAAATTGTCTGGTAATAGTTCTTGCTAATTTTCCCCTTGAGTTGTCTGTGAATTATTTTGAAATTTGTGGATTTGAAAAATTATATTTTAATATATTCATATATACACATTTTCCAAAGAAGCATTTATAAAAATTATTTATGTTTGTGAAGGGTCCTATCAAAAAATAGATATATTATCTAAATTGATGTACTGGAGTATATATACCTGTTCATCAACTGAGCGATTTTTCACATATCTATTCTTAGTAATAATTTAACTCTAATTGATATCGCGACTATGAAAGAGCTGTTTAAAACAAACCATTATGATTATGGATTTTTAAGTTTTTCTTTACAATTCTGTCAAACGTTGTTTCACTTGCTTTTTAATTTATATGTTTAGACACATGCAGTGTCAGAATTTTTATCTCTTCCTATCATTTCTCCCAGTATGTTACTAAGCAATTATCCTCTTTATTTAATAATAGTTTATAATTTAGTGTTCATTTAGATTAATAGGTTACTATACCACCTTTCGTTTGATCACTGTAAGTGTATATATAAAAATTTACCACTACTGATCATCCCTTTACTGTCAACATTTCTGTGTTCTGACAATTTGTGTTTCTTGTTCATTACATCCAGTTTGAGTATAGGTTTTTGTCCATCATCACATAATCCCTACTTTTTAGATCGATAAATACAATCATTTCTATTCTCATGATTCTTAACATATTTGGATTTATTATTACCATTTTAACTTAGTATTTTCTATTTTTCATTCCTTTTTTTGCCCCCTCTTTTTTCTTGCCTTCTAGTAAACAAAAGAGATTCCCTTAGTCATGCCCTCTCTATTCTTCTTCTATTTGGTTTTGAATTTTAAGTTTATTATTTAGTGAGTCCTTTTACATTTTGCCACATTTTCTTAGCTTGATGAAAACTAAATGAATCAATATCTACAGCCTCCTCATCAGTAAAAGGAGCATGCCTTTTCTGTGAGGTAAGTTGTTTCTACCTTCTTTATGCCTGTCTCATACTATTAATTATGATTATTAGTTTATACAGTGTTTATGTAGATTTATCAATAGGTATGCCTCCCCTTTTTTGTTCAACATTATTTTTTGTATGCCACTCATTTATTGTTGAGTTGTCATTTCAGTAAGGGTCTGTGAGAAATAGAAAGTCTTAGCCTTTGTTTTCTTGCAAATATCTTTATTTCATTCTCAAATTTGAGTGATTGCTGTATAGAATTCTGTGGTGACAGTTAATACTGCAGCTGTCTTTCAACATGTATTATTGCTGAGGAGAAATCGACTGTCAGTTGGCTAACACTTATTCTTTTGTAGATAAACTATTTTTCCTCTCTAGTAATTTTTAATGTGGTCTCATGTTCATGAGCTTCTGGTGTTTCAGCATGATGTATCTGAGTTTGTATTTCTTGTTACTTTTCCTTCTGATTCAGTGTGCTTCTTCAATGTGAAGACTCATATCATTTTCAGGGCTGAAAAACTCTCAGCCATTCTTTGTTTGAACAGACATTTTTTCTCCATTATTTTAATTTTCATCTTCTGGAAACTTATTTGTATTGTGACTTTTATTCAGTAATCGATATATCTTGATATTATTTTCATGTTTCTTATCTGTTTATTTTCCTATGCTGCCATCTAAGTGCTCTCTTCATATTTATAGTTTGCAGTTAATTAATTATATATTCAAAGGTGTCTATATATCCTGTCCCCTTGTCCTTTAATTTCTATTACTCTATTTTTTTATTTTTAGTAGGTCTGATCCATTATTTTCAAAAGTACTTTGTCCTTTTTCATATAGTACATTTTCCCTTTATGATTTTATTTTCTTTAAACATATCTTTAATCATGTTAGACATGTGTATTTCATTGTCCTTCAAATTACTCTTTTTTCTTGGAGAGAGTTATTTCTAGTTCTTTGATTTTTTTTTGAAATTTATTTTTGTTTGTTTGTTTATTTTTTTTGTAGAGATGAGCGCTTGTTATCTTTCCCAGGCTGGTCTTGAACTCATGGACTCAAGCAAACCTCCCACTTTGGCCTCTCAAAGTGCTGAGATTACAGGCATGAGCCACTGTGCCCGATTCTTCTTTGAGTTTTAACTCTTCTTTTTGTTATGATTAGAGTGGCTAATCCAGGTTTTGTGGGCCCTGACATTGGTACAATTTTTAGGGTCATAACCACTCTAACTTTCATTGAGCTCTTTCTGCCTTCTGAAAATTGCACTTTCTTCCTTTTGAGTTCAGTAGTATAATGAAAACCACTTTTTTTTTGTAAAGATCAAGCATTTGTATCATCCGTGGGAAGGGAGTCTGTTTAAATCAATTTGCTCCACCCTATTGCTGGAGCCCTTTTCCTCTTTTCATACCCACACACCCCTTCTCCATCTTGTAACGCAGACTGCTACGGCCATGCTGACCTTCAATTTTTATAATTCATCCTACCTCCTCCTGCCTCTGGATCCTGATCATTACCCTTGCAGGGAATACTTTAACTTCTAGTCGTTTTATTAATCTGAGTTCAAACGTCACCTCCTCAGGGAAGGAACTGACCCACACCGGGTCCCTTGGTCACACATTTCCATTTTCCCACAAACGCTTCTTGTCACACTTGCTATTTACAATGATACATTTCAGCCATTGAGTCATAGCTATCATTCCCGCTAAAATATGCATTAGGGTATAAAGTGTGGAATGAGCTTTCTCCTATGATGAGGGTGTGGGGGAGGGGGCATGGTGACTAGGACTGATGAGCGTGCACAAAAGCACCCAGAAACCTAAGCTGGAGGCTCTGTCAGAGTAGATTCAGCACAGCCAGTCTGCGTGGAACAACTGCCACATGCATTGTAGTTTTAGAAGTCTATGATAGTTTTCCTTGCAATCTGTACAGTTTTGTTGCAGGAGTTTTGAGCACCACTGTCAGCTTAAACCAGAACCTCGGGTTCTTGTCCCACGACCAAGAAGATTAAGGAACGCGGACACCAAAAGGATGAGTGAAAGAAGCAGTTTACTAAGCAACAAAGCTCTCCAGAAAGAGAGAGAGGACCCGAAATGGATAACCTGGTGCTAGGAGTGTATTTGTGCTTTTTATCTTATCTTTTCGGGGGGCGTTTCTTTCATTTACATCTCATCTGCCCCTTACTTCCTGAGACCCAATTCTTATTGCACATGTGGGTCCTTGACCAAAGTTACTCCATCTTGAATGTTACCGTAGAAAAGCCCACGCAGGGGGGTAAAAACCTCAATGCTAATGCTATGCTAATGATATTATAATAAACCAAGTCAAGTCACTGCACCTGGGTTTAAGCAGCAAAAATCCCTTTTAGCAGTATATCCTGGGCTGAGAGGATGTTCTTAACCACATCTCAAGCCAACAGTTACATAATGGGGGTGATGCAGGGGGTGTTCCTACAGGTGTTGTCTCCTCAAGACTCTCCCTCGCTCTCTGCTTAACCACCTTCTGACTATCTCCTCTTTCAGTTTTGCTAAAATGACCAACACTTTTCACCAGTAAACAACTTCAGGATTTAGCTTTGACTATATGTTTTACATGCATTGTCTCATTAATCTTCATAAGCAATCTTAAAGGGTAGGGAATACTTAAATTCTGTTGCTTGTTACAAAGAATTTTGACTAATGTAACCTCTAAGATGTGAACTTTTAGATGGTGAAATGACTGTATTTCAAGTATATAGACCTTGTTATTATTTATACTACTAGTTTGATGAGTTTGCTGAAAGGAAGAGGAATATGTAATATCCACAGTTAAAAATCAGAATAGCTAGAAGATATCTGTTTGCATTCAAGATAAAGTATGATATGTTTTCTTTATAAAGGAAGTTCTATATTTATTTGTTTGTTTAAAAAAATGCATTAACTTTTGGTGAAGGTTGGATTGAGGTGGTATATGTGGCTGCATACTCTTCCAACTTGTTTTGATTTCACAAACTAGTAAAGTTATAAGTGACACACTACAAATGAACATCACTGTTAGCATTATTTTATAAAAGGGAAGGTCTTTTTAACATTAAAAGGAAGGGAAAACATAATAATGCAATCTCAGAATTAAGCACAGTCATTTAATTTGAATAAATGTATCACCCCCCAATTTTACTTCATTCCTCTTCATTTTCTTCTTTCACCAGAGACTGGAGAGAACCTCGTTAAGAACTGATTTTTAGGAGCCACCAGTGTAGAAAAGGAAGTTGAACCCCAGGTGGCTCAGACAGTGGATCTTAAAAAGGTTAAATGTTAAGAGTCATGCCGATTGAAGATCAGTCAGGAAAGATGAATCATTTCTGGTTGCATAATGGAATTTTATTTGCACAGAGCTTTTCAGGAATGCACTATGCAGAGAGAGGTGCAGTTGCATCGTTTTCATGTGTATCCCTGTTGGCAATGGAGGAATGTAGATATGAAGACACCAATTACCTTCGTCTAAAATGGCAAATGATATGTCCTTCTTAATTCCTTCTTGGAAAAGCTTGCTACGAGTGCCATGTTATTGCCTTCTCCTAACACATCTTTGAATTCTAGATGTACAATGCTGAGTGCCACCCAGCGCTTTGTAATGCTTTCTTCACAGCTAGCTATTTTCAGCTTCATTCTTCACGTTTGTTTTAGCTCTCAGACATGTCAACATGTTCCCTTCAGCACTACATATCATAATAGATCTCTCTGAAAGTGACCAAAAAATGCTCATAAAAAAATTCCCGTGCAAAATTATAATGCCACACTTTAAAATAAATGCTGTCTTGACTGGTTAACATATTTCCAGAAATATTCTAAAATAATTATCTTCACGCCCCAATTTCCTCATTTGGCTTCGAAGTACTTTGTTCTCTGACCTTGTTGGGAGGAAAATGACGGCTTCACATATGCTTCATTTTTCTTTGGGAAGAGAGAACATCTTTACTTTTTGAGCTTCACAGTGATACATGAATTGCCATTAGGGAGGGCAGCACATTCTCCCAAGGCTCAAACCGTCCCTGATACCTCAGAAAGTGACATTCATTTTTACAGGTCACGAGAGTAGCTTTTACCTCATAACATTGAATGGGTTCAGTGCATCTGAATAACACAAGTCTA
Source organism: Tarsius wallacei (assembly GCA_963574415.1). NCBI lineage: Eukaryota > Metazoa > Chordata > Mammalia > Primates > Tarsiidae > Tarsius > Tarsius wallacei. Next base: position 77,370 of record CAUYQG010005935.1, read on the forward strand.
AGAGGAAGAAAATGGAATGCAAAATGTTATCAGTGCCATTCATTTTCAACACAGTGAAAACAGAGACAGAAAGGCAGTCGGCGGGGGCAGTAAAGAGAGCGGGCCACAGGGACACAAGGCCTACAGTGGAAAACTGCTAGTTGTGCAGGACAAAACACCACTAAGTGGCACAGCGTTTGGTGAGAACAACTAATTTGAACAGCATTTTTCATCCTGAAATTTTGCTGATTTTTTTTTTTTTTCTGGTCTTATTCTCTCAGTTTTCTGAGAATCTATTTTGATCAGTCCTTTGAACATCATCTAAGCTTGGAAGGAATTTAATTCTATTTAATGGAAAGAAAACATCTCCACTCCAAAATGTCTACCTTTATATACTGCACTGTATTTGCCAGGGAAGAGATTTGTGTTATGATTGAGACAGCCTCAAAATAATATTCTGGAGAGGATAACTGTGTGGTCACAAACTTTAGGACCCCATCATATAGGCATATGTGTGCATATAAGCATATGCATATACATCATATGCTTAGACATAGATTAACATTAGAAATACATATATAATTATTAATATATTAATATATAGTTATATAATGCATATAATATATTATGTTTACATATAATATACACATATGTTCATAGAAATATATAATGTATATATATTTATTTATATGTGTGTATATAAATAATGTGTGTGTATAAATATATAGAAATACCTTAGAGATATTGTGTATTTGGTTCCAGACCACTGCAATAAAGTAAATAGCACCAAAAAAGTGAGTCACACACATTTTTTGGTTTTCTGGTACACATAAAAGTTAAGGGTACACTATACTGCAATCTATTCAGTGTGTAATAGCATTATGTCCTAAAAATTATGCCTACCTTAATTTAATAACATTTTGCCGTTTAAAAAATGCTGATGATCATTCGAACATTCAGAGTCATAATCTTTTTGCTGGGGGAGAGTTTTGCCTCCATGGCTGCTTACTGAGCAAGGTTGTGGTTGCTGAATTTGGAGGTGGCTGTTGCAATTTCTTAAAATAAGACAACAATGAAGTTTGCTGCATCAATGGACTCGTTCACCAAATATTTCTTTGTTGCATGCAATGCTGTTTGACAGCATTTTACCCACAGTAGAACTTCTTGCAAAATTGGAGTCAGTTCTCTCAAATTGTGTTACTGCTTTATCAACTAAGTTGATGTAATATTCTAAATTCTTGATTATCATTTTATTAGTGTTCACAGCATCTTCACCAAGAGTAAATTCCATTTCAAGAAACTACTTTCTTTGCTCACCCATAAGAAACAACTCCTCATCTGTTCAAGGTTTATTATGAGATTGTAGCAATTCAGTCTCATCTTCAGGCTCCACTGTTAATTACATGTCTCTTGCTATTTACACCTCATCTGCAGTGACTTCCTCCACTGAAATCTCAAACCTTCAAAGTCATCCACAAGGGCCGAAATCAACTTCTTCCAAACTCCTCTTAATGTTAATATTTTAACCTCTTCCCACAAATCAGGAATGTTTATAATGGCATTTAGAATGATGAATCCTTTTCAAAAGGTTTTCAGTGTATTTTGCCCATATCAATCAAAGGAATCACTATCTATGGCAGCTGTAACCCTGCAAAATGTATTTCTTAAATAAAAAGACTGAAAAACCAAATTACTCCTAAATCCATGGACTGACGAATGGATATTGTGCTAGTAGTTATGAAAACAACACTCATCTCATTGTACATCTCCATCAGAGCTCTTGGGTGATCAGGTGTATTGTTAAAACAGAAACAATTGAAAGAAATCTTTTTTTCTGAGTAGTAGGTCTCAATAGTAGACATAAAGTATTCAGTAAATGATACTTGAACAAATGTGCTCTCATTCAGGCTTTGTTGTTGCATTTTTATAGCTCAGGCAGAGTAGATTTAACATAGTTCATATGGGCCCTAGAATTTTCAGAATGGTAAATGAACAATGGTTTTAACTTAAAGCCACCAGCTGCATTAGCCCCTAACAAGAGAGTTTAGAAACACTAAAGTCAGGCATTGACTTCTCCTCTCTAGCTATGAAAGTCCTAGATGTCATCTTCTCCCAATGGAATGCTGTTTTGTTTAAAGAGAAAATCTGTTGTTCATTGTAGCCACATTTATGAACAATCTTAGGTGGATCTTCTAGATGACTTGTGGCAGCTTCTACACCAGCACATATGGTTTCACCTTGTACTTTTATGTTATAAAGATGATGTCTTTCCTTAAACCCCATGAACCAATTCTGCTAGCTTCAAATTCTTCTCCTGCAGCTTCCTTACCACTCTTAGGCTTCATAGAATTGAACAGAGTTAAAACCGTGCTCTGGATTTTGGCTTGAGGAATATTGGAGCTAGTTAGATCTTCCTCCCAGGCCACTTAAACTTTCTCCATATCAGCAATAAGGATATTTTCCTATCTTATCATTTCTATGTCCATTGATTAATTTCCTTCAATAATTTTTTTTCTTTTTTCTTTTTCCTTTTCTTTTTTTTTTTTTTGCATTTACACCTTAGTTAACTGTTTGACCCAAGAGGCTCAGCTTTCAGTCTACCTTGGTTTTTGACATGTCTTCTTGATTCAGCTTAATCATTTCTAGCTTTTGATTTAAAGTGAGAGAAATGATCATCAGCATTTTTCTAAATTCACCTGTCTGGCTTCAGACGGTTTCACTTGAACACTTAGAGGCCATTGCAGGGTTTCAGTTGGCCTGATATTAATATTGTTGAGTCCCAGGGATTAGGGAGGTCTGAAGAGAGGGAGAGAGATGGGGGAATGACTGGTCATAATGATACTGGAACGCAGGCAACACTTACCAGTTAAGTTTGCTGTCTTACATGAGCACAGTTCATGGTGTTCCAAAACAATTATGATATTAACTTCGAAGGTCCCTGATCATAAACCACCACAGTGGATATAGTAATAATGAAAAAGTTTGAAACAGTCTGAGTTTTACTAAAATGTGTCACAGAGACACAAAGTGAGCACATGCTGTTGGAAAAATGGTGCCAATAGATTTGCTTGATGCTGGGTTACCATAAAACTTCAATTGGTAAAAATGCAGTTATCTGCAGAGCATAATGAAGTGAAACATGATAAAATGAGGTATTCCTCTGTGTGTGTGTATAAAATTATATATATATTTATATTTAAAGATTAATATATAAATGTCCTTATAAGCTTGAAATTTTTCCATAAAGTATGTAGTAACCTTTTGTTTAGACTCAAGTAAAATTTTGCCAACTGCCACTGGCTTACTTGTTTACTCCCCAAGAGTATATGGCTCTATTTGGATTATTTTTCAACATTTTATGTTTATGAAACTAGCTTTGTATAGGACTATGGAGACACATTTTAAAATTTAAAATGTAGGCCAGGCTCGGTGGCTCAGCCTAGCACTTTGGGAAGCTGAGGCAAGTGGATTGTTTGAGCCTGTGGGTTCGAGACCAACCCAGGCAATTTGGCAAGACCTCGTCTCTACAGTAAATCAAAAATTAGCCAGGCATGGTAGCGCGCACCTGTAGTTCCTGCTATTTGGAAAGATGAGGCAGAATGATCGCTGGAACCCAGCAGGTCAACGCTGGGGTGGCCGTGAGCATGACACTGCACTCCAGCCTGGGCAATGGAGTGAGACCCTGACTCAAAAAAAAAATTAAAATTTAAAAATCTTAATAAATAGCACTTGCTTTTATATGGCTATATTATACATAAAGATATGCTCATATTTTGTAGAAAATTGAGACATTTACTTTGGTGAAAAAGTGGTTATTCATGAAAATACTGGGTCTTTTCAGTTAGGGTCTTAATGTTTCTTGTATATTAAAAATAAACATGAAAACCTATTTTATATGAGGCTTATTAATTTGAGGGTGAATTATGCATGAAGGTCAGCTGAAGTTATGTTGGCAAATGACTTTCCCTGATGGCTCACTGGAGAAATTATTTCGAAAATATTAATTCAGATTATCTCTTATAACTGAACATCACAGAATTGATCATGTTTAATAAGGAGCAAGAGGTGCCTAACTTTTGACCTTTTAATGAAGGACATTCATGTACCGATTTATATTTTTAGAAATTATTATTATTATTACTAATTTTTTTATTTTAAAGATGTGGGGTAAAATTCAGGGCTAGGTACAAGAAAATATTATTGAGTCCTTCTCTTAAAAGTTTTTTTGTGTAGTAGTGGAAATGGCGAGATCAACCGACATTTATAATTCAGAGCAGTCAAGGTGAACTTCTCAAATTAAGGGGCACTTAACCCCTTCATGGATGTGGGAAAGGCTATCCAGAATCTTATCTCAGTTTAGGAAGAGGGTAGGAGTTAGCCAGGAGAAGGCAGGATTGCCTGTGTTCATTAGAGTTCTGTGAGGACAACTGCCTTGCATGCTAGGTAGTAATATTACTATTTTCTTATGAGGAACTTGGAAAAGACATTCAACTACCATACATACAGCTACAGTGGAGGCAGAATTTGAACCCAGTTCTCAGTTACTTCAAAACTCATACTATTGGCCAGGCTCAGTGACTCAACCTGTAATCCCAGCACTCTGGGAGGCCCAGGCAAGTGGATTGCCTGAGCCTGTGGGTTCGAGACCAGCCCCGGCAACTTGGCAAGACCTTGTCTCTACAATAAATCAAAAATTAGCTGGTAGCACGTGACTGTAGCTCCAGCTACTTGGAAGGCTGAGGTGGAAGGATGGCCAGAGCCCAGCAGGTCGATGCTGGGGTGGCTGTGAGTGTGCCACTGCACTCCAGCCTGGGCAACAAAGTGAGACTCTGACTCAAAAATCCCAAAACAAACAAACAAACAAAACTCATACTATTACCTTTTCTTTTTATTGGCTATTATTAATACACCAAACTTTCTATTTAAAAATGCAATGCTTAATTCCACGGTTTAGTGCTCTGAACTATGTACATGGATGCAGTTCTTGAATATTCTGTGCTGCACTATTGTTGCACTCCATAGCTATTACAGATACATATGTAGGCTATACAAGTTGTAAAAGAAATAATCAAGAAATAAATTTACAAGGCGCTTGCTGTACTTTGATGATGCCAATTTGTTTTCTTTCTCAAATGCTGCTAATGTCGCTGTCATCTCCACTGCCAGAGGCATTTCTGTATAACCTGTCTGCTGCTATGCTCGTTTAAAAAAAGAAACCTATCAGTACAACAGGACAGGCATTTCCCCTCACCCCTCTTCCCACTATGAACTTCATTTCAAAAGGCTGTTTGTTTTGTCCTAATTGTAATTGAATGAGTCTTTGTCATCCATCAGGGTCTGTGGTTCACAATTTGAAGATGATATCTCGTATTCATCTCGGGCATAGTAATGATGCCAAATGACACACATAATAACTCTGCTTAAAGCTAAGTTGATTCACTCAAGGAGGAGCTAGCATGTGGAAAACATTCACCTGTCTGGCCTCAGTTTTGTAAGTGTTTCCACGAATGCAGGGCTCTTACCTTCTGGCTCTTATGCATACTCAGGGAAGGAAATAACATCTGCTGGAAACACATGACACTCAGGAGATACATGGGCAAAGGCTGACTGAAAGTATCCGATCCTGCAAGAAGAATGCCAGAAAGAGAAGAGGTGCTGGATTCTCAGGATTCATCATTGACCCCTGACTTAGAAACTCTGGGTTACCAAACCAAACTCACAAGTGCATTCAAGATTAATTCCATGTAACCTTACAAAAATGGAGATAAAACAAGAGAAGAGATAGCATTCGCGAATGACCCTCTCTATGCCAGTCTCTCTGTACTGGACATTTTTCATCATACATCGTCTTACTGAATCCTCCCAACTCTATTACAAAAGTATGATTTGGTCCATTTTACCCATTCAGAAGTTTAAAAATCAGCCAAGGTCCTATGTCATGGCAGATCTGTGATTCCCATGTGAGAATCCATTGTCTGATTCCATCTTCTTTTTGTTGCATAGGATAGGCAGGTCATTTGTAGTAAAAGGCAAAACTTGTCCTCGAGGACTCCCTCAGTCACCTCCATTTCCATTCTGACCATTCAAGTAAACTTTTTTTGTCCCTTGATCATTTTGACCTCTGATCTGACCTAGACTGTGGCTCCTATTTCTAGGCCTGCTTAATTAAAAATTCAATCACTAATCACTGAAGCTGGGAATGTTGTCAGAATATAATGTTTTCCTGGTGCTCAATAGAGAAGACAGTCTTCAACCACTATTCCCAGCCTGTTAACAATCGCAACAGAGAAAGCACTCCAACCATATGTCCAGTCCTTCTTCTAGACTATTCTTTTGTCCTGAGCCTGCTTTCCTACCACAGTGGACAGGGATAGATGAAGGGGAAACTGTTGAGGAACTTGTTTTTGTCCTCCGGGGCTGAGCTCAGGGCCAGTTCTTTTGTTAAACCTGCCCACGTCCCGTGTTTGTAATTGTTTGGGATGTAAACCACCATCCAAGCAGAATGCAGTCCCAACCCTTGAGTCTCACCACTCTAATAGAAAATCAGCAAAAATGAGTAGAAGGAAACTCAGGGAGTAATTTACATTTCTGAATCTGTAAAACTGAAAACAAAACAAAACAAAACCCAAAAACATTTTGCGTTTCTGGAAAGGATATATGGAAAAAGTCACAGGAAAAATGGAATAGATTGGTTTTACTGTGATTGCTATTAGCGTTGGAGGAAGTCCTAGTTTCAGCTGATCCCAATCTCCTTGTCTTTTTTTTTTTTTTTTTCCTGTCTTAGGGCTTCTAAGAGAAGAAATGCAATTACAAAATGGACTTTTTAAAATGCTAGTTTCGGTGCAGGCTGTCTGGGCTTTCCTTCCAGCCTACAGGCCTGCCAAGATGACGCACTTATATATTTTCACCGCTGTAATCGTAGCCTCCTCTTTTTTCTTGACTGTCTGAAATTTACCAATCTCTTTTTGATTATTTTTTTTAAATGGCTGTCTCCTTCTTCTGAATTTTAACGAGTTATTTCTTCATTTCAAAGCCTGCCTTATTACCTTTTCACCCAGAGCAATCCTTCACTACAAGCTACCTGGTGAGTTTTACTCTACATAGCTGTGGGTCTGAGTAGACAGTCCCACAAATACTGCAAACATTAGGACTATGACCAATAAATCTTAATAACCCTGAAAAAGTGTGGAAATAGATGTAGTCATTGCCCCCCATTCTGTTGTAGTACAATACTTAATTAGTAATTATCTGTGATTGTATTCTTATCAGAGAGTTATGAGGGAACTTGTTATTGTTAATCATTATAGTGATAGAGATAATTGATGTGTAGTTCAAATACTGGCTCCCTAAGGTGAGCATTTGAGAATGGTTGTATTAGTTGAGTCCATAAGATTTCTTTTTTTTTTTTTAATGACATTTCTTCTCTATATGGTATGTGGTAAAAATAAACACATAAATAAATTTAAAAATATAGAAACAACAAAACCCAAGAAGCCTGGTCATGACTCCTTTCTTAATATGACCAAAGAGCTTGAGAATAATCTTTTAGGAAAATTACTTTGTGTCTGGAATTCTTGCCAGGTGATAAGAACCCAGAAATGAAAAGATGTATCCCAGGGTTACATAAGAAAGTCAGACTTGGAAAGATATCATCATATTATTCTGTACTGGCATCATGTTAGCATGCTTCAAGGTATAATGATTATACAAAGGATTGAAAGGTCAGGGAAAGCTTCAAGGACTATATCTTGTGTGATAAGACATAATATCTGTGAATTGGGGCTAAAGAATAGGAATATTGCCATGTTGGGAAATCAGCAGAGAAGATTCTGGAGTGGATTCTCTGGAGAGAAAAGGAAAATAAGGAGGCTACTGGAAGCAATCAAAATAAAAAGCAACTGCCGTGTACCCTGAGGAATAGATAACGTGTTTAGAAACTTGTAGTTACTGGATGAGATTGTCATTTAAGTAGACAGATAACACTGTTTGCATAAACTGTGGCTTCCTAGAAGTCAGAAGAGAGAGAAGGTATATGCCTGCTCAGATGGGTGAGGTTTTCTACTTGACTCAGATGCGTACTGGCTTGGACAATGGGCTTTGTGAAAACCATTGAATGTCAGGGTTTTAGAACATAGAGTCTTAAAGCAATGTTCAAGTGGTTGATTATGTTAATCGGTTGGGGTGTGAAGGCAAGAGTGGTCAGATGGGGATGACTGATGTGCACAAAGTAGAGATTTGGGCTCTGGTTCAAGTGTAAAGATATGTGTGAGGGTCATAAGAGAATAAAAGGGAAAGGAAAGTGGGAAAGACAGGAAAGAGGACAGCCTTCCTCACACAATGTACCGTAAAGTGTTTTTTATGCCAGAATTCTAGCAAAGACTAATTAGACAGTAGGCACGCCGTTTAAGAGGTCTTGAAAGTAAAGTAGTGCCATGTGGAAAGAAGCCTGAGAGAGAACAATGCTCAGTATTTCACCTGTGCTTTCAATCCCGTGCCTGGAATTACTGATCAGTAATATCTCTTTTTCCCTTGAGTCTGAATTTGGCCTTGAGATCCTTCTCAACCCAGCAATGCAGTTGGCCATTAACAATTCATGGATATTGATATGAGAGATACAATCTCATTGCTCCCTTTGACTTAGGTAACAATTCATTGAAATAGGTATGTGAGATGAAACCCCTCTGGTCTCCCTGCTTAAGATGATGCCTATGCAGGTAGAAACTATTTATTTTCATTTCCTATTCCATTTCCTTTTGCAGTCATTTTTGTGACAAAAGATTATTCTCTAAACTCTATCTTCTACTGTTGCCAAAGTTTTCACCTCTGAAACTATCCAATATTGTAATATAGGGATTCGTTGCTACCCACTTGTTTTAGGCAGGAAAGTTTGAGGAGTTTATGTAACTTATTTCCTTAAGTGGATGGTGGCTTCACAAAGAAATTCCTATTTATTTCAGTGCCTGGCCCCATTTGGAGTACACAGCAGGTGCATAATAAATACTTGTTGACTTAGTTGAATTTCAAACCTTTCATATACGCCATTATGATTTAGCTAAAGAAAGTTATAACCTATAGAAGGTCTAATTAGAGCCAATAATTTGACTGACCTGTGCTGGTTCTGAAGCACTTAGTGGTAATAATACTGTTTTTGCAAGATGGATATTTTACTGTTGAGCTTGTCTGGTTTGAGAGGCTCACTGTTTTATGGTCTGTGTGTGGTGATCATTTGGATGTAATGATCAAATGGGGGTTGCCCAAATTGATCGTTATAACAGGATTCCACTGTAATTACATTTCCATAAATGATACTCAAATTCGCTAGGGAAATCAACAACCCCTTGGTGTGCCTACTTCCAGCACTGATTACAAGTTCAGGTTCTATAGCACTTTCTAAACAAAAGGTAATTAAAATTTTACAACCCATAGTTTAGCCAAAATGAAAAGGCAGCTTTTTGTTCTAGATTCAAAAGTACTGCTCTTAGATAGACAACATCAGAAGACAGTTCAATTTAGAAGAAAAGGCAGACATTTGGACCTTATACAAATTAATGCATACATATTGTTGAGACATAAAGAGTAAGCAGATGGGAATCAGAGTCATGGATTCAAAGCCCAACTCCATTATTTCTATATCTATGTCATCCTGGGTAAGTTATTCAATCTTCTGAGCCTCAGTTTCCTCGTCTTTAAAACAGTAATAATATAGTTTTTGCCTTGTTAGGTTTTTGAGATAATTAAATGAACTATTGCTTGTAAAGTGCTAGCTACAGTCCTGACTGGGCATGTGAGTAAGTGCTCAATATATTAGTTATCATTGTTGTTATTTAGTTAGTTTTGTTGTGTTGTGTTTTTTGTTTTTTACAAACCCAACCATCTTTCCTGGGTGACACCATGAGAAACACTGTATTTGTTTCTTCTGTTTTAGAGTGAGTTTAATATTTCCAACCCTATATATGTACCGTTACCTGGTATCCTTAGTTTATTAATTCTTCTGTTCTGGAATTCTCTGGCTCAGCCTCTACCTCTATGTCTTGGACATATTTGATCATGTCCATTTCCAGGTAGTGTAATTGTCCACTTTATCAGATTAATTAAAATATTCTATCAACTTCAGAGTTTTGTCATCCTAAAACACCTATCACCATAAGCAGGCAAAATGTCATGGGATGAATCCAACGCACATTTCCATACTGAACTCCTACAAAAGATCTTTGTGTGGGGGTCTCATCTCAAGTTAAGCACCATCATGCCATCAAAATGACATTAAAGATAATATGCCAACTTTTGAGCCTTTCCGAGTATAAGGAATAGTAAAGCATTGCATTTTAGTTAGCAAATGACTTGATTCAGCAGAAATTCAGCCAACAAAAAACATCCTCTTTAAATAGAAGCAGAGAGTAAATGAGGTATGTGTCATCCTTTGCCATTCATATCGTCTGTACTCCAGAGGGCACCATCAAAGTGTATTGGTGACCCATGTTATAAAATTTAAATGTCATCTTATAAAGATAAAAAATGATGGACTTTCCAATGCTCCCATATTCCATCTCTTTGTTTTTAAGACTCACATTCAAAAAGGAATTTGTTCCAGGAGTTGTCAAAACTCAGAAAAAGTAAAAGCTAAAAGCCTCTGCTCAGAGAGAACTTTTTAGGTTACACTCTTCCCTTAAATTATTGTTTCTGGTTAGTTTAGCAACAATAAGAAAAAGGAATAAGACACAGATTGCCTTAAGACAATGAGTGTGCTCAACCAATGGGCTTCATATTTTGTTACATTATCTAGACTCGAACCTTGATTAGTTTTGTTAAAAGAGGAAAAACTGCAGAGGCAGACATTTTGCATAGAAGAAAAGATATTCTAGGATGTCTATTGCTTATAGTATTCTTTTCATTACATACCTTTTCCTTCTGAGTTCTATTTTTTAAGGTTCCTTCATAACTCTTGGGATTTTTATTTTTATTTTGACTTCTGATCATCTGTATTTTTGATGCTCTTCTCAGTAATTATTTCAGTTTGTATTTGATTTACTTTTATAAAGCTAATATTATTTTTAAACTTTAGCATACTTTTTTTTTTATTATTTTATTTTTAATTTACTTTAATTTTATTTTAGAATCCAGGGGTATATTTGCAGGTTTGTTACCTAGGTATATTTTGTGATGGGGAGTTATGGACTTCTATTAAGCTCATCGCCCAAATGGCGAGCATGGTACCCTATGGGGAGTTTTTCAACCCTTGCCCCATTCCCCCCTCCTCCCCTTAGGGGTCCCCAGTGTCCATTGTTTCCATCCTTGTGCCCATGTGTATTCAGTGTCTGCCTTCCGCTTATGAGTGAGGACATGTAGTATTTTTCTGTTTCTGTGTTAAGTCACTTAGAATAATGGCATCTGGCTGCATCCACATTGCGGGGAAGGACATGATTTCATTCTTCTTTATGACTGCATAGTAGTCCATTATTTATGTGTACCACATTTTTAAAATTCAGTCCACCATTGGTCGACACCTTGGTTAGTTCCATGTTTTTGCTATTGTGAATAGTGCGGCGATGAACATATGTATGCAGGTGCCGTTGGGTAGAACAATTTATGCTTCTTTAGTTTTATACCCAGTAGTGGATCAAATGGTGTATCTCTTTTTTACTTCTTTAAGGAATCTCCAAACCACTTTCCACAGGTGCTGAACTAGCTTATATTTGCATTAACAGTGTATGAACGTTCCTTTTTCTCTGCAACCTCTTCAACATCTGTTGCTTGTTGACTTATTAATAATAGCCATTCTGTCTGATGTGAGATGGTATCTCATTGTGGTTTTGATTTGCATTTTTCTGATAAATGATGTTGAGCATTTTTCATGTGTTTGTTGGCTGCTTGCATATCTTCTTTTGAGAAGTGTCTGTTCATGTCCATTGCTCCTTTTTAATGGGCTTATTTGTGGGGTTTTTTGTCAGTTTAAGTTCTTTATAGATTATGGATATTAGATCTTTGTTGGATGCATAGTTTACAAGTATATTCTCTCATTCTGTGCATCGTCTATTTATTTTGCGGATGGTTTCTTCTTCTGTGCAGAAGCTCTTTAGTTTAATTAGATCCCATTTCTCAGTTTTTGTTTTTTGCTGCATTTGCTTTTGATCATGAATTCATTGCTTAGGCTGATACTGAGAAGAATGTTTCCTAGACTTTCTCTTAGGATTTTTATAGTTTGGGGTCTTAATTAAAGACATTTAAGTCATTGATTCATCTTGAGTTAATTTTTGCATATGGTAAGAGAAAAGAGTCTAGCTTTATTCTTCTGCATTTGGTTAGCCAGTTTTCTCAGAACCATTTATTGAATAGGATGTCCTTTCCCCAATGTTTGTTCTTGTCAATTTTGTCAAAAATCAGTAGGTTGTGCGTCAGAGGCTTTATTTCTGGGCTCTCTATTCTGCTTCACTGGTCTATGTGCCTATTTTTGTACCAGTACCATGTTGTTTTTGTTACTGTAGCCTTGTAGTAAAGTTTGATGGTTGGTAACGTGCTGACTCTGACTTTGTTCTTTTTGCTTAGGATTACTATGGCTATTCAGGCTCTTTTTTGCTTACATATGAATGTAAGCATTGTTTTTTACAGATCTGTGAAAAATGATGCTGATAGTTTGATAAGGATTGTACTGTATCTGTAGATTGCTTTGGGCAGTGTGGACATTTTAGCAACCTAGAGCATGGGATGTTTTTCCATTTGTTTGTGACATCTTTGATTTGTTTTGGCAGTGTTCTGTAGTTCTTGTAAAGATCTTTTACCTCCTTGGTTAGATGTATTCCCTGGTAGTGTGTGTGTGTGTGTGTGTGTGTGTGTGTGTGTGTGTGTGTGTGTGTATGTTCTATTGAAAATAAAATTGTGTTCTTGATTTTGTTTTCAGGTTGAACATTATTGGTATGTACAAATGCTATTTATTGATTTTAAACATTGATTTTGTATCCTGAGACATTACTGAAGTCACTTATTAGGTCTAGGAGTCTTTTGGTTGAGTCTTTAGGATGTTCTACATATAGGATCATATCATCTGCAAAAAAGGATCATTTAATTTTCTCTTTTCCTATTTGGATACTTTTTATTTCTTTCTCTTGTCTGATTACTCTGGTCATGTTTCCTAGTGCTATGTTAAAGAGGAGTGGTGAAAGCGGACATCCTTGTCTTGTTCCAGTTCTTAGGGAATGCTTCCAACGTCTGTACTTTAAGTGTGATGGTTGGCTATGGGTTTGCCATAGACAGCCATTAATTATTTTGAGATATGTTCTTGAGATGCCTACATGGTTGAGGACTTTTATCATGAAGGGCTGTTGGATTTTATTGAATGCTTTTTTGCATCTATTGAGATGAGCATTGGTTCTTGTTTTTAATTCTGTTTATGTGTAGATTACACAATTTATTTTCTGGCTGTTACATTCTATAATAAATAATGAGAATCCATAATGACCAACCCATAGATTAAATTTCTCTTGTTCTAGGGTACAGGTCAACCATTTCATATGCACTCATTGAGGGCTTTCTGTGTCCCATGCTCTGTGCCAAGTACTGGAATTACAAGAGATCAAGCAGGAAATAATCTTACAAAAAGTGACAAAAAGAGTACCATTAGTTGAATTCTGATAGTTCCTTTGTCACATGTTTAATGTATAAATTATCTCATGTTCTAGTTTACAGTATCTCATGCCACTGAATCAACATCAAGATAAACATCAGACTTGTTCTTTGGGGTCCAGCGTAATTGCATCTGGTAAGTTCTCTATAGATTCTCTAATGTATTTAAATCTATATCATCTGCTTAAGTTGAACATATAAGGCAATCCACTAGACAGTGTAATTTCGGTAATATCATAGTGTTTTATTGCAACATATTTCCATCATATAGGTATTATGTACACTATATATTATAATACATTATAAGGTATCCTGCAACAAATACAAGAATCTTAATCCTTGTTCGATTGCAATTAACTTACATAAATTGAACAATTTTTCACTTTTAAGAAATCAAGAAAAAAGTCATTAAATTTTCTAACTGATGTTTTATGCTATCTTTTTTCCATTCACACCACTACTTCCTTCCAAATCTAGATTTTTTTCCTACACTTGAGTCAAATTCTATGCTGTTTTCATGATCTTTACTTGAGATTATCATCATATGGGGGAATTTTCTCTTTCATTGATTAAATCCTAGCTTTCCAATGTGTTTATAGTCTCTCTTTTTAAGTCAGTCCATTCATTTCTTATAAAAAAAAGCTTTTTTATGAAAGAAAGCAGACAACTGGGCATTCTGGAGGGTCAAATGCAAGTACTTCCACTTTTTAAGATACAAAATATTAAATTATATTTATTGAGTGCTATGTGTCAGACACTATGCCAGTTACTTCAGATTGATAAATTATTTTATCTTATCAAAAAACAAGAGACAAGTACTAGCATTTGCTACCTTATTAAATTAGAAAGCAGATTTGTGACAAATTTAGTGTTCCAGGGTCACATGCCTAAAAGTGAGCAACTAAGCTTTTGAATTCACATAGTCTGGCTCCAGAGCCACCATGTTATACTCCCTCCTACCAGAGTAGATCTATATGCTGATGTAATGAATAAGTAAAGAAAACTTAGGCTGGGCACGGTGGCTCATGCCTATAATCGCAGCACTTTGGGAGGCAGAAACGAGAAGATTGCCTGAGCTCAGGAGTTTGAGACCAGCCTGGGCCACATGGCAAGACCTCGTCTCTACAATAAATCAAAAAATTAGCTGGACGTGGTGACATGTGCCTGTAGTCCCAGCTACAGTCCTTGGAAGGCTGAGGCAGAAAGATCGCCTGAACCCAGGAGGTTGAGGCTGCAGTGGCCGTGATTGTGACACTGCACTCTAACTTGGGTGGCAGTAAGACTCTGACTGGAAAAAAAAATTAATGATAATAGAAACAGAATAACAAATATGGAGAAGTTGTAGAATTTATGCACAAATAGGATATTTGACCATGGCTATAGGGACAAAAGTGAAAAAAATGGGTGCAACAGAGTAATCTGCACACAGATTTTGTCCTAAGAAGATGAAGAAGTGCCCTCCGATAGCTTGTGTGCTCAGAAAAGCATAGTGAGTTGCCCTTACTAGGAAGAAAGAGGGAAGAGACATGACAGGTTTGAAGAAAGACAACATAGTAGGTGTATTAAGCCGTGTTGGCTGTCATAATAAATACAGGGTGGCAGAAATAACAGAGATTTATTTTCTCACAGTTCTGATGGCTAGAAGTCTGAGATTAAAATGCCAGCACAGTTGGGTTCTGGTGATGGTTCTCTTCCTGGCTTACATGTGGCCCTCTCCCTGTGTCCTTAAATGGCAGAGAGAGAGAGGGGGGGAGAGAGAGAGAGAGAGAGAGAGAGAGAGAGACAGAGAGAGGGAGGGAGGGAGGGAGGGAGAGACAGAGAAAGAGAGAGAGAGAGAGAGTGCTCTGGTGTCTCTTCCTTTTCTTATAAGGGCACTAATCTCATCACAAGGGCTCTACCCTCATAACCTCATCTAACATCAAAATCTAATTATCTTCCAAAGGCCCTTTCTCCAAATGCCATCACATTGGGGGTTAGGCTTATGAATTTTGGAGGGACACAATGAAGTCCACAGCAGTAGGAGATAATTATCTTGGATAATGGAAGATCAAATTGAATAAGTAAGCACTAATGCAGAACAAATTTACAAAGAAATGGAAAACATGAGAAAAATAATATGAGAGCTGGAAGAGAGATCTGAGATACCCAATGTGTGAATAATATAATTACTAGGGGACAAAAAACAGAACAGATGAGAAATAATGAACAAAGAAATAGTAGCCTACCTGTTCACTGAACTGAAGAAAAAACTCAAAGTTTCGAGAAGGGTCATTGAGTTCCAGGCATAATTAACAAGACTCACATACATATTGTGATAGAGATTTATGAACTTCAAAATTAAATAAAAAAGGAGTACAAAGTCTTCTAACTTCCAGAAGCCCAACGGAAGCCAGAAAATAATGGAACAACATTTTCAAAATAGTAAGAGAAAATAACAACATATAATTGTGAATCCAACAAATCTATCTTCAATTAAAGAAGATAAATAAGAATATATTCAGAGAAATATACAGTGAATGTTTACAATGAACAGAAGATTATTAGAGGGAAATTTCTACAGGAAAGAAGGAAAAGAAGCCAGAAGGGAAGTGTGGCAGAGACCTCGCTGTGTGCTTACCAACCGCATTTCCACAGGGAGGTGACTGCAGTTAGATGGAGACCATACCACTGATTCTGACTAATGAGCCTTGAGAGGAAGGGCATATGGGACTGATGGCCCATGAATTCTTAGGGTAGCATCACAATATGATAAGGTCCTCATCAGCTGTGTCCCTGACTGACTTTGAGGAGAAGCAGCCATTCTCACCCTCATTTGACATAGGGTATGACTGAGAAATAAGATTCTGATAGTGAATCCACTGAGATTTGGGGTTAATTTATTGCCTCAATATAATCATCCCGTTCTGGCTAACACAAAAAGCCCAAGATACAAAGCAGGGATATTCGTAAACATGTGGAGAAATATAAACAAACGTTATTTGTAATTGTGTATAAAAAATGTTTAACTTGTATGGTAAAAAATATCATAACTGGGGTGGTGTTGTAGCTAATCAACAAAATTCACTGTCTCTCCTATGTGGTGCTTACTAAACTACATTTCTCAGCTTCTTTTGTAGTCATTTGAGGCCATGTAAATAAGGTGGTCTCCGCGACTTTTTTTTTCTCCTGTAACTCTTCAGAATGAAAATAACTTAATAAGATGATCTTAGAAGTCACATTTTAAAAATAAAATAACTGCAAGTTGGAAGCAGCCTAAATCTTGAATTACTGCTTGAAGTAGCCACCAATGTGTTCTCAAGACTTTTACACAAGTAGGAAATATACTTTTAATATATTAAATCACTGGACTTTTTTGTGGTCTATCAAATAAGGACAATCAAAGAGTTTCTAATCTTCTTAAAATGTCCAGGTCCTTTCAAAATTGACCACAATCCAGTCACAAAGGGAGTCGCAATGGATTTCAAAAAAAGAAGCATCCAATGCAACTAAATTGGAAATCAATATAAAGGTTGACTAAAATAATGCATTTGTTAAATAAAAAAATCAGACATAAATAATTCTTGGGTCATAGAATAAATGTTATTGAAAATTTAAAATGCTTAAGTCTGAAAGATAATGAAATGATAACATGCTAAAACTTCTGCAATGTAGCTATAAAAGCAGCTAGAGGAAAATGTGTAGTTGTAAATGTTTATATTCAAAAAAGAAAAATGCTGAAAATTAAAGAGCTAAGGATCTAACTTAAGTAGAAAAGGAACAACAAGATAAACTCAAACAGACTGGAAGAAACAAAATAATAGCAGAAAGTAATTGAAACTTTAAAAAGACAGAATTAATGATGATAATGGTGATGATGACAGTGATATCACCAACACATAATAATTGCTATGTAATATACCAGGCACTAATTTTAGAGCATTAGCTATATTAATCTTTTTAAATTCTCAAGATAACCCTGTGAGATTGGTACTATTAATATCTCCTTTTTTACAAGAGAAAAATCTGAGGCATAGAGAAGCTTAATAACAAAGTTCAAAGGTAATTCTTAAAAAAACTAACATAATAGAGAAATCCTTGGTGAAATTAATCAAGAAAAAAATGATAGAAGACACAAATAAATAAAAATAGAATAAAATAGGTTAGAGCTACAGATAAAATAACAATTCTAAAGATACCACGAGTGAAAAACCAGCAGAAACAGCTCTGAAAAAGAGTAGTTTTAGCTTTGATATTTGGTCTAACTTCAAACTCAGCATTTTAGAAGCTAAATAGCCTAATGCCTACTTCAGCATTGCGTCTGGCATCCCTGGAGTTCTGTGTTGCCTATGATGATGTGATTACAGTGTCCTATTATAATCACTGTAACTATCTTAAGAGAAACAAGATGCATTATTTACATTTACTGTTAATATCCAATAGCTCATTCTCAAAAATAAGCAACCATTTTAGATGAAACTTGAATGAAAATCTCCTTTTGCATTATTAGTCAGTGGAATTATACATATTCATCATTGAAAAAATAAAATGCTGCAATAATGAGTGATGCTTGTGAAAACTTAATTTTAGGTGCAAAATGGTCATCAAGAACTAGGTATGTGGGGAAATAGTGACAAGGAAAACATTTAGATAGAGTATGTTGGCTACATAACTTTCACATCACTCTATAAAGAAAAGTTTATCCTTTTGGGGCCTTCAATTCTTTGTATAACTTACATCACAATACAGAATAATGAGACGAAATTGTGTATTAGAGGTGGGAGTGACAGTAGTCAAAATCTGCCTGGGGGGGCAATATCTCACCAACAAGGTACCTGCACGATGAATATTTGTGTGCCCAACCCTGAATTGTACCCCACAATTGTACCCCACAATAAAAAATTTTAAAAGTTAAAAAAAAAAAAAGAAATTGTGTGATAATGCTAATCTGGGTAAAAGTATTTGGTGACCCTCGGTGAGTTATGTCTTGTATAACTCACTCCCCTTGAGTGTAGTTGAAACTGTGTCTTGTTTCTTTCCAAAGACCTTGACAAAGTAAAATGTCAATCCCTTAATTAGGCTACATTACGAGTCAGAAGTAAGGGTATGTCATTACCTCGATTACATGATATTACATAAGATTGTTTTAACACACTGGAGAGAGGTAATCTTTTGCTGGCCCGAGAGAGGTCAATCGCCCTGTTTGGAGAACACCACATGGTAGGGAACTTTGGTGGCCTCCAGGGGTTGAGGCTTCCCGGAACTGAATTCTGCCAACAACTGGTGAACTTGCTGACCCTTCATCATCTATACCAAATTTTGTCACTTTGGACTTTGAAGCTGGCCCAGCATAGCATGTATTCTTAGCGGCGTGACTTAGTAGCTGTGGGACAGTGGTATTCTTTCAAGTCTTCCGATAATTCATGTCTGCAATGGAAAAAGAAAACAATGTTAGTCACCTTACAGTGTTGCTTTGAGGGCTAGGGATAAAGTATGTAAAAGGTTCAGCACATAGTAGGTTCTCAATGATAGTCAGTGACCTCTCCAAACCTCTGCCTTCATCCGGTAATAGCACCCATGACATTGTCAGGATTAAATAAGATAGCAGAAAGGAAGGTCCTTGCCTGTCACAAAAGAGTGCTCACTGACAGGTGGCAATCCAAATACTAATACTGCCTTTTGTTCTCATAGGTGTGTGAGGTCTGACAATTAAGTTTGCAAACTTGCCATTGTGTGCTTACGTAGGCAGCACTGTACAAACAACTCTGTGAGATTTCATAACCTTGGTACATCGGTGTCTTCCTGAGAGGTGTTCATTATTGTTGTTGCATGTTTTGTGTGCTGTCACGAGAATGTCAGAGCTTTTATTAGAGCAACGAACAAACATTAAATTTCTTGTTAAACTTGGCAAGAGTGGAAATGAAATCAGGAATGTGTGAGTCCAAGTTTATGGGGATAATGTCATGAAGAAAATGGTGGTGTACAAATAGATTAAATATTTTTCTGAGGGGACGGAAAGCATCACTGATGAAGAGAGGTCAGGATGGCAAGTAACAAGCAGAACTGACGAAAACATTGCAAAAATGTGTGTCGAATTGTGCGTCAAAATCGTCAGCTATGGTGAGAAGCATAGCTGATTAAATAAACAACAATAGAGAAACAGTGAGGGAAATCTTAACTGATAATCTTGGCATGAGAAAGATGTGTACAAAAATGGTCCCGAAGGAGCTCTTGCATCACGACAATGCACCGGCTCACCCAACATTATCTCTGAGGGAGTTTTTAGCTAGTAAACAAAATAACTTTATTGGTAGGAGCACCCTCCCTACTCACCTGATCAGGCCCCCAGTGACTTTTTTCTTTACCTGAAGATAACGGAAATATTGAAAGGAAGACATTTTGATGACATTCAGGGCATCAAAGGCGATATGATGAGAGCTCTGATAGCCATTTCAGAAAAATAATTCCGAAATTGCTTTGACGGGTGGACTAGGCGCTGGTGTCAGTGCATAGTCTCCCAAGGGGAATACTTTGAAGGTGATCATAGTGATATTCAGCAATGAGGTAGGTGGCACATTTTCTAGGAAGAGTTTGTGAACTTAATTGCCCGGGTGCCTACATTCATACGTACACACACACACACACACACACACACACGTGTATATATATACACACACATGCATATATGTAGAGAGAGAAAGAGAGAGAGAATATACCAACACTGAAATTAGCTCATCCGATGATTTTTTTCTAAACATTAAAAGCTAACAGAAAATTAGGACCTATGATTAGTTCTGAAACCACTTCTTATTCTGAACAAAAATATTCCTCAAGATGTCTCAGGGAACAGTCTCTCTCTCTTATAAAAACCATCATTACCATTTCTCTTTCAGAAAATGAAACCAACATTTCCGGAAAGGAAAAAAGGATGTAAATCCGCATCTTCCACCATACTCATCACATCTCACAGCTTTCTGCAATTCCATCTCTCACTCTTCACTCTCAGGATTCAGATACAGCCATTGTGTAATTACAGGTTTTTCAAGAGAAATTGATGAGACTGTGAATCCTCTGAAACCGTATCTTGTTTCCTCAGATAAAACACAACATTTTCTGTTGCTCCAGACAACTTGAAAAGCTGGAGCAGTCAGGACCAATCACTCCTCACTCAAAAAGAATGCACAGCCTTGCTCCCGGAGTGCATTGGTTCTCATCTGTGACCTTAGCAGCGTACACACACTGTCGAGTTCGAAGATTTTAGATGCAGATGAGTTTAATGGTTCCATCTTACCGATGAAGAGCACTTGGCAGATTCAAAGTACTTTTACAGAAACGATCTCCCTTGACCCTCTCAGGAACAGAAGGTATTATTATTCCTGTGTTATAGAAAGAAAAAGAAAAAAATATACACACACACACACACACACACACACACACACAGAAGAAGTAGGTACCTTTCTTGAGCCCACTTTAACATAAGTGACAGGACCAGGCCCGGCATCCTGGCATCTCTTCTCCTTAATGGTGTTTTTCAAAACTCACAATGGATGTACCTTTGAACAATTATGATGGAAGGCTTTAGAATTTGATGAAACTTGGATTTGAATCTCAGCTCTTCTTTTTGCCATGTATGCGATTATAGGCCGGTTATTTGAACTCTTTGCAATTTCATTTTCTCATTTGAAAAATGGGGTTAGTAATTGGGCATTTAGAGTTATGAAGAGGTTAAATGAGATAATATTTGCAAGATAGCACTTAATAAAAACTCAATGTTAGGTCTCATAAGTGTCATAAGAAAAAATGTATTCTGCTATCTTTTATGAATAATTCTCCATCTACATAGGAAATATTCAG
This sequence comes from Tarsius wallacei, assembly GCA_963574415.1. Classification (NCBI taxonomy): domain Eukaryota; kingdom Metazoa; phylum Chordata; class Mammalia; order Primates; family Tarsiidae; genus Tarsius; species Tarsius wallacei. The sequence goes on from CAUYQG010005935.1 coordinate 98,796, forward strand.
TATATGATTCCAATTTCTGTTGAATAGAGATGGTTCTAGGAATAAAAAAAAAACTTTACTATTTGTAAAAATGGAATAAATTTCTTTTCCTGGGGTTCATAAAAAATGAAACACTTATCAAGTTGCACTTCAAATAATATAGGTTTCCCATGCTCTCAAAAAGGCATATTTTCACAGGCAAATGAGGCAAAATATGACTTTTGTCATTCTAAAAACCCAAGTGGGACAGTTTCAGGGAAGGCTCAGGAATATATACATTTTTCTTAAATGATGAAAATAGTTTCTCCAAGACCATATCTATTTTATCTTTATATCTAGGCAAACTCTCTATATAGAATTCCAATCAAGAAAAAGCATAGGCCTATATGTCACTATAGAACTAGGTAAATGAATGTTTTTCATTGATTCTGGGCTGTCTCATCAAAATGACTTGATATTTTGGCATCAGGTAGATAGATAGACACAGCTTCACGGAAGGCAAGAGAGAAATTACATTTCATCAAAGAGAGGAGCAGATATTAGGGTGAATGGCTCAAATCTCTTACATTAGTGCCTGCTTTTCTTTTAGCTTGGTTTATGCTTATATTTTGAATGTTAATATGATACATACTGGCAAAGTCAGGGAAAGAAGTGAAGTAATTGCATGCCAGGCAGCTCAGTGCAGCATACGTGTGAACATATTCGAAGAGATTTTCAATGTTTCTAATAATGAAAGATAAAATTCCATAACCATTTTTTTCTAGAATGTAAACTAATGTAAGAGGTGTCAAAATTACCTTGAGAGATTTAAATTGTATCTTTACGGTTCTCAGAAGCAGCAATCGATATAAGACATATATCTATGTTTTATGTGATTTCCAAAAATTAAACAATGTATCTTTGTCCTGAAGTTAGAATGTTAGTTTTTCAGTCAATATACTCAAAAGAAATGAATTCAAAATAGAGCAGCAAAACATATATTGATCCTGTTTCAAACTTCTCTGCTGAAAAGAACAAGGAATTATGCAAGTCTATTATTACCCAATGATGACTTCAGATGGCATCATGAATTTTTCCACTTTCTTGGAACATCCTAAGGACGAGACGCATCATCACTGGGCTGAGATCACAACGAAAAGAATCATTGACTCTACCACTCATCAAATGGCTCTCAGAGCCAATAATTTTTACCTTAAATGTAAATGAATGAGAAACATATGGAAAGAAATGTAGTTCACAGAGTGATTGAAGGCTTGTGGAAGGGTGCCAAGGAAGAGATCATCTTTGCGCATTATATTTCAAGAATCTTTGGTTTCAGGCTTTACAGCTTCTAGAAGATTTCCCTGTTGAAAGACATGAGCAGGGAGTTCCGTTGTTTCCATACATGGGGAATAGTGGGACTCTGTAAGCTTGTACAAATATTTTCAGGGCGAAGTCTCTGGAACAGCTTCCTGGAAGAGGCTTCTGTGATCAGACACGGTCACGAGGAGCCCAAGAGGTGAGAAGTGTTCTTCAGCTGGAATTGGGACTGGCAGGAAGGGTCACCAAGGGCTGCTTGGGGTTTTCAGGGGGCGGGCCTTGGCTTTCCACCTTGTTGCTATGCAGTGGCGACTGATTAGAAGTTCTTCTCCCACTTTGTTTCTCTTAATATTCTGTTTCCCTCCTGAATTAGCTAAAGTTCTCTGGGTTACATTTAATCACAGAAATCAAATTGAGCCAGTGCAAGCAAAGAGGAAAGAAATGAAAGAAGCAGGAAGCAAAAAGCCTTGGGGGATCTGGGCACTCACACACCTCATACCACATCTTTGTTCGTGTGAGCACAAGGGCTTCACTTTGCCTCTCTACAGTCCAGCTGTCTCATCTCTTCACACGGTGGAAAGCATGTGGTCATGTCTAAACCTAAAATAACTGACAGCCTCTCAGCCCCAGTTACTAACTCCTGAGAAGAAAGTCATCTGATTGGGCTAGCGGTAGGCAGGGGAGCCCCACCCCTCCACTTGCCCATTTACTGGGATGTGGGGTCCTAAGTTACACACACTATTTTACCAGATCCATAGTATGAGACTGAGAGGTGATGAGCGGTTCTGACAGAATTGAGGACTGAGCTGAGCAGTTACCCCAGAAGTTGTCGACATGTTATTTGCTATTGCCAGAAAAGATATATTAATATAGACAGGAATATTCTGTATCCTTGTATCGTTTTACTTTGAAACTCAAGCCCTTATTCCCTCCTCAGCAACACTGTTTTGTTTTTTGTTTTTGATACGGCCACACCAAACAAAAAGTGATTGAGGGAATAATTTTGAAAAGGATTTGCTGCTGAGAGGTCACTGAGTGAACAACAGTGGTGGTATTGGTTGCATTGCTTTGTGGTATGCGCTTACTCTTCCAAGCACATGTCAAGATCACAGTTCTGTCCTGATGCACCCTAGCCATGCTGGAGTATAGCTGGAAAACCAGGAGACAAGGAAAGAAAGTCTGTAATTCAGCTTCAAACAAGATGTTCTAATGACAAAAGCAACAAGACAGTGAGAGATTTTGAGATGATCTATTAGGCCTCCATTCTTAAAAGCCATATTACCTTGTCAGATTTCCATATGATGCTACATTTTGCAGAGAACAATCAAAATCATCAGCAGCAATAAACGCATACCAGATAACTAAAATATGTAAGATTCAGAACTCTGTCCATATGATTTGCAATGCATTTCAACAGTTGATTTTTTGAAATAGAGTATTACATAGTGCTTACCAAATAGAAGTTGAAGTTAAATTGCCCTGGACTCCAATTGCAGCTATACTCCTTACCAGCATGTGGCTGGGCACATTACTTAACCTATTCAGCATGGATTTATTTCTTTAATCTATATATGTGACTGATAAAATTTGTTTCAGAGAATTGTTGTAAAGATTAACATAGATATCTCCTGGTACCTAGCATACAGCACACATTTGGCAAATATCATGCATTATTAATTTTTTACTTTTTACCACTACATATAGCAAACAGGTAGGCAAATAAGCTAGGTATTATGCTGCCAATTATGAAAACCAATAAACGTAAGATAAGTTATCCATGATTATACTCCTTACTATTAAGCTTCTTTAGTTACATTTAATGACAAAAACCAAGTGGATTTTTCTGTGTGAGCAAAAGCAAAAAGCGGTGGATGTGGAAAAAAACCTAGAATCAGAGATTAAAAAGCCATGGCAGCTGGTCATTCCCAGTGTCTATTCTCCCTTCTTTGATCATCAAATTGTGAGTTTTGGCAGATCTCATTGTCAGAACAAGACCGCATTTTCTAGTCTTCCATATATCAGTGCATGGTGCATTGGCCAATGTAATGCTAACAAAATACGCCTGGTATTCAACAATCAGGAAGTTGTCTTTAGGTGGGAGGGTTCACCTCTGTGGTCTCTTTGTTGTCTGTGAAGGAAACACCATGACTGAAGCTCAATACTTTCTTGGACCATGAGCGGGCCTTGAGATCCGAAGCCATGGGTGTCAGAGTCACCAGAAAAAAGGAACTTAAGTCCCTGTCACATGGACCATCACATCAACCCTACATCACATCTTTTTGAAGGCAAGATGTAAATACGTTATCTTGGTGAAGCCATAATAATGGTGGGTTTTTCTAATACTTGCAACCAAATTTCGGTTGCTTACAACCAAACTTAATCCTAACTAGGGTTAATCGGCATTATCCAAAGACAGCAGTGTACTCTCTATGACAAAGTATAATGCCAGGCTTTGAGGTCACACATAATGTCAGATAGTCCTGAGGAATTTTTCAGCTAATTAGGAAACAAAAAAATACACTTACATTGAACAAGACAAATCATGTGCTACCATTACGTAAAGATGGCAGTGATACCAGCACTGTGACCCAAATATATACTCAGATTAATTGAGTGAAACATGTATGCAGGGAAGTGACCGGGCACATACTGTGTCCCAGGCTTGCCTTATGAGAGGTATGCTCAGGCCCGGCGTGTCTAGGCTAGAAGTAACACAGGAAGCATCCCAGTAGCAAGTGAACCCATCCCCTATGCTTGCTACATGTTATAGGGTCAGAGGCTAAAAGATGATGAAGCTCCCCGGATGAATTAGAAAGAAGGATTCTCCAGAGCTCAACCGCTGATACCAACCTGGAAAGCATGACTGCATGACTCCCAAGCTACCTTGCTTGTCTTAAATGGCCAGTTTGTCTCACAGGGCAACTCCGGTTCTGTTGACACCGTGGTATGTCCCCCCTACACAGGAAGAACCTGACTGGGTGTTTCCCCAGAGTTCTAACAGGAGCACCATAAGAAATGTCATGGACAACAGTGGGATGTCGGAAGACAAGTTGAATCAAGTTGAGATGGGGTAAGGGTTGGACCAAGGATTTTATAGCTTTACAAATAAAATATATGAAACCTACTATTTGCCAATCATTAATTCATTTAATCTTCATGGAAACGCCATGGGGTAGGTTCCACTATTATTCTCACTTTAGAAGTGAAGAAACTGAGACACAGAGATGTTAATAGGTATGTAAGGTCATACAGCTAGTATACAGTAGTTAGGATTTGAATCTGGAAAACCAGACCCAAATCCTCGCCTACAATCACTGTGCTCTGTTGACTCTCCCTGAGTCTATTCCCCAGGCAAGGAAGACAACTAACATTAACTGACATGTGTGCTATGTGCTGCTCTGTGCTAGATGGTCTAAACACATTATTTTATTTGATCCTCACAATAATCCTAGAAAATAGATGCCATCATTAGCCCCATTTCATAGATGAGTAAACCACAGATCAGAGAAATTAAGTTATTCAGCCCAAGGGCTAACAGCTTTAAAATGAACGAGCTAGGATTTCAACCTTAGTCTTTCAGACTCTGGAGAATCTCCTAATAACCACCTGACCACATGACAAAATGTGCAAGACGGATTAAGGAAGAGAGGAAAGGGGACATTAATGTAATTCAAACTGAGTGGAAGAAGGAACTTGAGTCTAAACATGGGAGAGCCGGGGGCAATGGGAACCCATACATTCCTGTATCATTAATACAATAAGGTAGTTTTCTTTTTAAAGGGCTATGTTTTATTCATTGATATAAATATAATCATAAACTGCATCGCATGGGGCATTTTATGAAAGGCGGGGACTTCAACTGCAGGAGATCTAAAATTAACAAAGACCTCTTCTGAAGTTTAGCTTGGGGGGCCCAGAATTTAAACGTATACCCCTCACTGGATTGGAAAAATATAAAAGCCAAACTGCCAGGTTAGCCTTGGGATCCTTACACTGCCCACCAAGAAGCATACGTTCTGACTGAGTGTTGAGCACAGCAGGAAATATCATTACAGACCTGGAATCCAGATTTCTACCAGAAAATGCGAAGCATCTGGCAGTTCTGAAAGGTAATCTTTCCAGATTTACTTTCACATAAACTATACTCTACTATAGCACCAGAAATCATGGGGGAAGATTGTTTTTAATATAGTGGTTCAGAGAAAAAGCACAGGGAAACCTAAATGAAGACAGCATTTCATCTCCAGGGCTTGATTAGCAAAAATAGCACCCCCAGATCTTACTTATTTGTTAAGAAAGGTGGGCTCACTTGGATAGTCTTAAGACATTTCCCACTGCCTCCTTTGTAACACATTAATTTCCAGGGAATTCGGTGGGGTGCCTCTTTTCTGAAGCAATTGGCCATTGATTACCCATTAGTTTGGTGGTTGTTATTTTTCTCTACAGGAAGCTAACTGAAGTTTCAAATTATCTTCCATGACTTTGCTGTGAGCACAGCACCAAGTTCCTTTTTTATTAGTTGGAAAGACAGGTTTCTGGTTTTTTTTTTTTCTTTCTTTCTTTTTCTTTCTTTCTTTTTATCTTTAAATTACATCTCCAGCTTTAAATCCATGTGAATGGAGGGAAACACATTGTTTTCTTTTTTCCTATTTTTGGAAATAAATATGGATTGAGCCATGCCTAAACAATTGATGAAACATTTTCATAGTTTTCATGATACGACTAACATTTCTAAGATGATTTCTCTCAGTATAAGACTTGCTATAAGCAAGAGAAATTTGAAGTATAGGTTAGCCTTGGGGAGGGGGGGTGGGTAAGCCAGAAACTAGAGCAAAACAGAATAACTTGAGAAATTCTCAATGATCAATATATGCCATGTTTTTCAACATAATGGAATGAAAACACAGTTTTAAAAAAGACATATTGGAAGAAGTCATTTATAGCAGAACGCACAATGTGAAACGTTTGAACTGCATAAGAAATATAAGAGCCAAGCTGAAAAGATATACTTACATTATCAAGATTGTTAGACAACACTGCATTATCACTTTTCCAAAAAGCTGAGCATGAATTTGGATCTTAATTACAAGGAAAGCAAATGTGTAAAAGAAAAGTATATTTCCCATTGTTGTCTGTCTATAATTGATAGTGTGACAACTAATTGCACAGCTATTGTGTATAGCAGATAAGCAACTTCGGTAGAAATCTTGCCCTACGTGGCAACCAAACAGCTGTTTATCATTGCCCTAATTATCAAGTTAACGAGATGCTAATTTCTATATTCATAAGGCATGCATGAACAAGTACTAGTGTATTCAAAGCAGGGTTTAGTGACAAACTTGATAAATAAAATAGCAAGGCATTGGTAAATAAATATAAATGGTTTCCAAAGCTAGGGCTTAGTCTGTGGAGAAATTGTACAATTCCAGGACGTATACCCAGCCATCTCCTGTGTTTAATGCATGCACGGGGCTGATGGCAGCCTTCTTTCACTCAGTAGTCTTGATTCAGCTCCTGCCGTGTCTATAGAAGTCCTATTACAGTTGCTCAATGGGGGCAGAATCAGACACACTGTGTAGATTTATGGATGGCCGTTTCCTTCCCTATGGGACTGTGATGCCAGACTTCCAATTTCCCCAGCGCAAGATGGGATGTCCCCTTTTTAGGAAATTAATATTATCAGGAAACCCCTCCAATCAACACTGTGGTGACACATGCTTTTTCCCTTCTCCCAGTCAACAGTGCCCCTGTGGGTAAAGTTTATATAACACCCAGGTCTGGTGTTTCCTTACTGACTTGCAGAGAGGAACCATTATTTAAAATAGTAATAATGAGACTTCAGTAAAACCAAACAGCAAAGCACAGGCTGGTATTCAACATTTGTGTTTAAGGCATAGAGTAGCAGGAAGAAAAATTATTTTCTTTCTTTCTTTCTTCTTTTTGTTTTTTTTTTTTTTTGGTTTTTTTTGAAGCAGAATTTCAAACTTCTGGAGTGGTTGAGAACTGCTGACTCATAGCATCTCCTTCCGGTCACAGAACATGAAGTCACTAACGTAAGTGCTTCGGGGACAACCTATCTGCCCTTCAAGAAATCAGGCACCGTGGTGACCTACTGACACCTTTCTGGTATGTACAATGCCACACAGCAGAAGAAAAGTGGTGGGTCCAGACAGCAAAGCCCTAAAGCAAAGCTACACAGCCTGCCAGCAAACTTCTGTTCCTTCATTTTTCAGTGTGGCCACAGGCACGCTGTATTGAAAAGTTTATAGTGAACAGGAAAGACGGGAGAAGATAGCACCAAGAAAGGAGAAAGTGTGTAGTGCGTCTTTTTTTTTCTAACCTGATATACAACAAGGGTGACTGAGAGGTGTGCAGCGATGTCAAGTCTACAGTTGTGTCATTCTTCATTTCCCAAACTGAAAGTCTACAGTGGGTGCTGCAAGTATGCCGACTCATATATTTACTCCGTAAGCGATTGGGTTGGTGTCTCCTTGTAATATGCTCTTCATCATGTATTGAATCTCTATTATTGAAAGTAACCATTTTCTCAGCTGGTTCTTTCATGCTAGTGACATTATTATTAATGATAATGCCACCTTGCATTTTCTGTTTATCCCAGGTTGATTTATTGGAATTTTGCACCAAGCCTGAGAGTTTAGGCTGCGTGTAAGGCAATCTCATCATTGTATACGTGTAGCTACCAAGCCCAGGTTATAGTGATTGTGACAGAGTTGGAACTAGAACTCTGAACCTGTGCTTATTCTGTTCTCTTCTTTCTATTTCAAAGTCAAACTGAAAAACCGATCAGTGCGCTTAACACGGCATGCCTTGCAAATGTGCTCGTAACACACAAAGCAGAAAAGTGTCTGATGTCATGACATAAAATGGGACCTTCTGATTTTCCTGTATACCCTAGTAAGTAGGCATGGGTCCCTAGGGAATAAAAATACAGTTCACCACTTGAAACTGGAAATCTTTGCTATTACAGAATACCTCATTTCTCAGTATAACTTTTTCTTCGTCATTTGTCAGGACTAAAGAATCTTCTAGAGACTTGAACTCACTCACTTCAACAGATGTTGACAAAGAACTTACCCACATAACTGGAAACTCCTACTGCATGGCCCCATGTCATGAGAGTGTGTCCTTCAAAATGGAAGATGGGGACCATTTTCCAGGTGATTCTGGTGCTCTTAAAGCAAACAGTACGGTGAAAATTACAAGACTGAGCTCACTACATTGATCAAATTCGACTAATTATAAAATAACTTGATTCCATTGGTCTGGGTCAAAAGTACCTTAACAAATTGTCATGAACATGTTTTAATTCTTATTGTTTCTTTAGACCCAGGACTGGGAGAACCAATGATTTACAGATAAAACAGTCAACACTGAGGTTTTTGAGGTGAGATGGAAACACACACAGCCATGGTCAAACCTAGGGTTCCCAAACTCTGGTGTGCATCAGATCTACTGGTGGCTGGTCAAAAACACAGCTACTAAGGAGTTATTAAGGACCAATCTCCAGCTTCTTGCATGAGATTCTCCAAAAGAAGGACACGAACACCTTCATTCTTAATAAGCTTCACAGGTAAATTTGACATTTACTAAAGCCTGAAATTCCCTAGGGAGGTCTTTGAACTCTGCGAAGACAAAACCTGTCTGTCTCAAGATGTTCTGAATCATCAGTGCCAACAACATAATTAGCACTTAATAAGTATTCTTGAATGCATTAACTAATGAAGAAGTGGATCCTCAGAAAAGTGCTATTAAATCAGAGATAAAGAACAAAGAGTGAGATGCAATCACAGCCAGTGGAGAGGCTTTGCTTAGGTCAAATATCTGGGATGCCCCAAACCAGAATGCAGTTAGGAACAAAGAAATTCCCTAAAATCAAGTCCAGCAAAGTCAAAAAACGACCACGAGTTCTTTCCAGGATTGAGCATATGTGATAACCACTGAGCTTGACCAAGCGGAATCTCACCCAAGCTGCCTGATTTCCTGAGGCACTTCATTCCTATTTGCATGTCTCTGAAATCAGAATGCCCCTCACCTGTGATGCCATGCCATTTCTACTGTCCTCGATTGAACTCTCCTTTTTTCTTCTTCCAAGCTGCTTTTGTGTTTGTTCTTGCCAGTAACCTGAGGGCACTATCAAGCGGAGACTACTTCAGTTTAAATCTTCTACTAAGAATTTTTGGACCATGCTAGTTAGGGTTGTGAATTCAGACTGCACACCTGCAAAGTGGTGGATTGCAGTCCAAATTTTCACAGGAGATGTTTTTTTTCCTTCTTTCATCCTTTGTCACATGCAAGTTTTCTTAACTGTTCTAAATGTTGGGTTTAATTTGTATTTACCCTTGCAGAGATTTAGGATGCAGAAATCAGCTATTAGAATCCTAGTCTCTCTCTCTCTCTCTCTCTCTCTCTCTCTCTCTGTCGTCTCTTTCTCCCTCTCCCTCTGCCTTTTTCTCTCTCTCTTTCTGTCTTAATCTTTATCAAACAAAAAGAACATTGCATCTTATAATCAAGAGCATTTTATATATGATAAAATATAGTTTCTTTCCATTGGGATTGGGCTAACATTCACAGCTGAGCAGTCTCCAGGCTATAGGGAGAATAATAAAAGTATCTACATATTCCTAAAGGAAGCTATGGCTAAAAAAACAACGTCCAGATTCTGATAACACCTTTTAATTTTGTCATGTCCTGGACATTGAGACAATGACGCTCCAATTTCACAGGCCATTTTGGGTTATCTTAGTGCTATTTGCCACATTTGTAGATCCATTGTGAGCTCATCCTTTTAATCTCCCAGCACACTGCTCAGCGTATATTAGGTGATTATCTAGTGTTTACTGAACTCCATGTTCTATGTCTGTTAAAACCCTGCTTAATCTGGCTCAGCTTTCAAAACAAAAATGCTTCCTCACGTTGGTTTCCAAGATCTGTCCAGCTATTACTTCTGGTCAGCATTAGAGAATGTTTTCCAGGCAAATATTTTAATAAAACAGTTAACATTTGCAGAAATTGTTTTTAATGTTGCTCTCTTGTTCTTGATATAGCACTGAGGATTGGATAGATTTCTGTGTTTTGTTTTGTTTTGCTTTTGTTTTGTTTCATTTCTCTGAAGAAATTGTTGTTATAAATTCTCACTTTAACTAAAACCAGTTTGTTTTGTTTAGTTTTTTTAAGAGCATAAAATGCCTTGTGAAGATGGTTGGATAGTTAATTTTCTGGCTTAACTTACAGTCTATTTATTCTCCCTCTTTAACAGCCAAACCAGCTTTCTGTTCTGGATTGTACATTACATTTTTTTTCTTTTCTTTTCTTTTTTATTTTTCTTACTCTGTTATAACTGTATTGCCACCCAAAGTTGACTTTTTTTAGCTCCAGGTTTTTTTTTTTCCTCAAAACTTGAATTTCACATTTATCTTTTCTTTCCTTTTTTCTCGACGTTTATGAGGTGAGGGCCCCATAAAATTCTGTGGCCCTGCAGCTGTCTCCTAAAACAACTACTTTGAAGTATCCTTGGCTCCACCCACATCTTCCTCACCAGCTGCCAGTCCACTGGAGTCTGTGAGAAAACTTGGAACGCAGAAGAACCTGTTCCAATTGTCAAGAAAGCATATTGTCAAGGAGTGACTAACAGTATTATCAGCCTCTTATATCTCCAGTTTCTCAAAGAAACGATAATCTTATTATGTTAGATAAGCCCAATCTTTGAGTTCCAACATGTGAATAATCATTTGTACGTCTTCAGATTCTTCCAGTGACCTGAAACATAATTCCTTCTTTTCTTCTCTTTCCTCTCTCTCACTCCATCCCTCCCTGCCTCTCTTCCTTCCTTTTATTTTTTTTCTTTTGCTCAAATTCTCTGACTTAAACTAATTGAGTATCATTTTTTTGGTAACGGTGATCATAAATCACTGAGTGTCACCTTTAACTACATATCATACTTTCTGCAAAAGGCGAGTATGTCAAAGCACATTTGCTATGGTCATCTCTTCCTCAAAACCACCTTTGTTAGGTCTTGTAATGAAGTAAAACAAGAAACACATGTTTACATGGTTGCATTTGGTCTTTCTAGCCAAGTAATTGTGATGATAAGAATCTCGATAAATTTTACAGCAATGACTAACATTTTATTGTGCTCATACCTAGGTATCAGACATATTCAAAATTCTTTACATGGATTTTTTTCATTTAATCCTATGAGACAGATACTGTATTGCCACATTTTAGTGAGCTCCAGAAAAGTGAAATAACACTGCCGAAGTCACAAATACTAAGTTTAGGTTAAGATCTTGATATAAGCGTCTTGACATTTGAGAGACTTTTGGTCAAATAAATTTAAAATTCCATACAGTATATACATAGAAGAACCTTCCTGAAATAAAGAGGTTGTTTAGGAGAAAGAAACGGACTGTAACAAGATGTATCCAAATGAAAGCAGATCCAAGGTTTCAGTTGTATTATTCCATCTCTAGAGTTAGAATAGCCTCGTGGCTATGTAAGCGGGATATTATTCCATGAAAGAGTCTGCCTAAAGTAAGTTTAATAATTTCTACAGAGAGGCACACTTGGATACCCAAAGCCTATTTGTTAGAAATATTTCCATTCCAGTGGATGCTTAGTGCTTTTTTTCAGGTGGTCCTTGACTTAGTAGTTACCAAGTTTCTAAAGTACGTTGACCATCACCATATTATTCCTTCTCTCCATGTATATATAGCCTCTGAAAACTATTTTTCTTTTCAAGCAGTGCCTTCTATATAGTCTTTCAATAACATTCCCCGGGATGTTTGCTATATAGATAATGTTGCCATTTTGACCTTTATCCATCACAGACTGAGCAACAAAATGCGATTTTCTTGGTTCTTTTTTAGCCTCTTCTAAATTCATCTCTTCTCCATCCATCACTGAGTCCTTCAAATCCATCTTCTTCTTGTCTATGTATTTCGACTCTTGTACAATTCTGCATTCTTGGAGCAAAATATTCATGTCTTTTCCTTCATATGTCTTTCTTGGGCCAATCCAGAGGATTTAGTTAGACCAGAGAATCCCAGAAGCTACAGGGGAGTTGCAAAACGAAAAATAACGGATTCTTCATGAGTATGTTAGGAATGGAACAAGAGGTGCCTTCTTGGCTTTTCTTACACTCCCTTGATGACCCCACTTCTATTTTCTTCCACTAGATATTCATGAGGCCTCACTGAATTAGCTCCACTTAGATTAGTGAATATCTCTGTAGTCTCTGTTAACTAGCTCTGCCAACAGATGGCTCCCAAGGGTGTCTTTAGACCAAGAATTAGACTGTAAAATCACACTGGGATGATATGCCCCCCCTATGTGTTTTACACATGCATACTGATAAATTACAAAAAGGTATGATAATTTTGTTGATAAAAAGACATTTTGTCACTGTTCTTTTACAGAGTCACCAAGGTACCATGTCAAAGTTCATCACTCTTATTTTATCAGCTCTTACATATTTTCAGAGTCAGAGATTACCGAATACCTCAACTATTTAAAATTATTTCACCAAGTATGATTCACATTCCTACCTCTTAATCCTCATCTATAACCTGTATATTTGTTCTGATTATGCAAACGATACAGATTTCTGATAAAATTAGCGGGGAATAATTAAGGAAACCTCAAATACAAGAAACTAAGTTTTTCTATGTTGTCAAAATCCTATATTACAAAATGTTTGGTGCAATGAGCAAAAAAAAAAAAAAAAAAGGAAAGAAACAGATTTAAGCATAATTTGATTCAAACAAAAGCAAAAATAAACATTTTCTTTTAAAAATTTAAAGGTCCCCAAATAAAGCAAAACATTAATTTAAAAAATCTCCTTTGTATGATGGCTGCATCACTTCTATGCGTAATGTTTATATGCCTAAAATCTAATAGGTGATCACTAAGCATTAGTTCCATGTGTGAACTTGAATTCCTAAGGGGTTACACCCAGCATAAATAAACAAACAAAACAAATAAAGAGACTAAGTCACTGAGGGGCTGTTTGTTATGGGAAGGAAGGTCTGGAGAAGAAAGTGAGCTGAGAGGGTCCTTGCAGGGATATCGCCTGAGGCTTGTGGCTGTCAAGGAGGTATTGGTGACCAAGAGAGCAATCTCCCTCGGGGGTGAGGTGACTGAGTGAGCAGGGGGATGGAGTGAATAGAAACAACTGCAAAGAGAAAAAAGACTTTGATGGGAATTGTAGGCCGTTTTCCTGTGGGAAGAACTCTATAAATCTTTTATAAAGTTTTATACCATCCCTCCAAGGAAATGCATAATAAAAGTTGGTTATTCTTCAAGGATTTGGGAAGTCAACCCATGTAATTTTGAAGAAACACTACTCTGAGACTGGTCCCAAAGTAGCTCAGTTTTATTTGGGTTTCCTCCCACCTCTGGCGTATTCATCACAATACCTTTCCACAGAAGGGAATTCTCCAGTGAGACTGTATTAGGTGTCCTATGTTAGGGTTCAGAAATGTTTCCTGTTTCACAGGCCGGGATCAGGCAGAAAGAAGCCTGACTCTGACCACGTGACTGGTTCACTTTAGCAGGACCAGTCCTGGAAGAACAAACCCCAGGTATACAGGGTGCATGGGTTAAATCCAACCTGAGTTGTAGAAAGGTGAATTAAATAGGTAGGTGATAATAAAATAGGTAGGCAATAATAAAATAGGTAATAATAAAATAGGTAGGTAATGGGAGCCCAAATTGAAATAGTTGCTTGTGTTGGCAGATTGGGGAAACACTGGGTTGGGTGACGCTCCGACATGTAGTTGATTGTGGCAGCTGATGGCAGGAAGGATAGGCTTGCTAGCTGAGTTTCAGGGTCAGGGTTGCAGACTCATGAAAACAAAAGAAAGTTCTGGTTGGTTTCTTGGTTGCAATCAACTAAAATTAATTAAACCTTGAACACTATGCTAACCTTGAACATAATCGCTCTACAAAGAATGTGGCACCACTGCCCATGTGAATTCTGAATTATTTCTTCTTCTTTGGACATTTGCTGTAAATGCCCCGCAGGAAGAGTCAAATGGGACAAGCTTGGGCATTTGTGAGTAAACTTCAGCTGCTTTATTTTTAAAATAGAAATTAATTTATTTTCAAAGTAATTTTTATTTTTTAGTAAGTTAAATTTTTTATTGTTAATTCTTATTTTAAATTTTTTAAAAATTTAAAATTACTTTAAGTTAATTTTAATTAAATTAATTTTAATTTTAAATTTTTTTGTTGTCAGTTTTTATTTTTTATTTTAAAGAGTGCAATTCAGGGTTAGGTATACAAATGGTCACTGTACAGGTAAAGTTTAGGCCTCACTTTTGTCCCCATTTCACCTGGTTTGGGATCAGGCACCCTTATTGATGAAGGGTACCTCTCCTGGTAGTTTCTGGCTACTGCCAATCCCTTTCTGGTAGTATTATGATAATTGTTCAGGGTCTTAAAAACTTCATTTAGAAATTCTGAAATATAAATACATTTTTTTAAAAATAGAAAATACGCTTTTTCCTCTTTGACTGCCCTCCCAGGGACTCACCTTTCATCAACATTTACACAGAGTCAGATCCTGTAAGCACATGAGTGGGGAAAAAAAATGTCCACAATACTGATCAAGAAGATGTGATTCCTAGGTCATTCCTAGAACTCAAAAAAGAATGGTGCTTAGTTGTAAAAAGAGGGCACATGGAATAGACCAGGTCAGGGGAACAGACAGAGTCCTGTTGTCAGAGTTGTCGCAGTGAGTCAAGACAGATCTGGAAGCACCTTAATTCTTAGCATGGGTCTTAATCTCCTGCCACATACATTCCACCTTGAGACCTGCAGACATTGTTGAGCTTTCTACTACCCAGATGGAGGCCAGTCATCGGCAGCAATGGTGAAGTCTTTTATCATGGGATGTAGTAGACCATATTGGCATTTTAATAAATGCTATGGTAAGTTAAATCAAAGTCACAAGGATATGGAGAAGTGGCGGTTTGGAAACGATACCCAGATGATTTACTTTGTTTTTGTGTTACTTTATGTAAGTCCATTAATTCTCAGGTAACCTGCAGGAATAATATCGCTTATCAATTGCTAAATTGCTACGTGATTGGTGGACTTTCCAAAAGCTCTGTGAAAGTAAATAAACCCTGACATGTAATGTTGATATGAACTAGACTCCACTATCCTAATGTTATTACAAAAAATACATTGGCTGCAGTTTTTACTAGCTTTCAATCCCCTCCAGGTCTCCTCCAACATTCCCTGGCCTGATGCCAGGGCCTGAGCTGACCACTGGCTGGATCTGGGCCCTCTGCTGTTTGGCAACACTCGAGCTGTTTGCAACTACGTGCCTCCAGGTGCGTTTTTTTCCCCTGTGCCCAAGGATGCCGAGGGTTGCTGGGGATATCTTTATGACAGCATAAGATTCCTTGTCACAGGGATAAAATTTGCTGGACTTTTATAGCAACAGCTGCTATGCTGAAATTGGGAGAAATAATTCTCCAGGTAATCACAAAAGAAAAAAGGAAAAGGGATAAGAAGAAATAGAAACAAATATATTATTTTCAGGCAAAGTATCAAGAGGATGGGAGGCAGGGAGGGCTAAGAACCAGCATTTATTGTGTTGTGACTATGGCTTCAAGGTTTCCATTAAGCCCAGGAAAAGGAGAAATGCAGGCAGTCAGATGTGGATGTCACAGCCAAGAAATGTTGTCATCTGCAACACTGCCAGGTCTCTTGTCTCCAGGGCCAAGATTGTAGAAGTGGTTTTCTGGTCTGAAAAACCTAAAGACATAAAGGCAAAAAGCATATTGGGTATATCAAAATGTTTGATAGCTGATGATTGTGTAATGGAAAAAAGAAAAAGAAGGGGAAAAAAAGAATCTTCGGATAGTATACGTTCCTGTATTTGTTAGTTTGTGCAAGTAAAAAGAAAAGCCTTTTACAATAAAGAAGGTGGCAAAGACCTTGAGAGTGATGATGATTGTGGACATCCTTTATGGAGCCAGAATTATAACAAAAAGGGAATACTTAATGAGGTTGTCTCGTGGCTTCATACATTTTGGTGTGAGATGAATTTTTGTTGTGAAAACTATCAGGGAGGTTGAGTTCCTCTGATCCTTGTTGAAGACCCAGTGAAAATCCCTGACAGACAACGTTTTGAAAATAAGTGGGATCATTCATTCTAGGGGACTCTGACTCTGACATCAGTGGTGGTTTGGACTGCTCTGAAGCATTCAGGCAAATAACTCATATTCTCCACTAGAAGTGAAATTACACACATTGCCACTAACATGAATTTTCACATAGCTTGCAAATTTTACCTGCCATAAAGAAATTCTCTTCTGTCTGAAGCATGTCCACTGTATGTATGTGTGCCATTGTGTTTTACACTGTGCAAGCTGCCTGTTCCCTGCTGAAACCAGTGTAGACTGGTCTATAAAGATTTCTCATCATACAGATCTACACTGTCAAGAAAATAATGGTCTATGTTTCTTTTTAAAGTGTTCAAACCCTCCTCGATTCACCAAAAATAGTGGGGAGCACTTCCTCTGAATACCTAGGGAAAGTAACCCTTTTCCCTTCCGTAGCACTCGACAGGGCATCTGAGTATTTTGGATTCTCCTCTAGAACTCTGGTGATGTGGGGAATGATGCATGATGAGAAGAACTCTGAATTCAGGATGATTTCAGGAAAAAACTCTGTTCCATATATCAGCCATCTAATTAGCAAGCCGACTTAAAGCCTGGGTCTTAAGCATTTCACCTGCCGTGGCTTCAAAGTTTGAACTTGATTTCTAAATATTTGACTCATTCATAGAGGCCAAGTTTGCCACAATTTCTCCTTTTACCTGTGAGCTTCTCAGTAGCTCTCTGTTTCCTAAACTCAGTCCATTCTCTACTCTCAGTATGTGACTGGCATCTGTCTAGGCAAGACCTTTACTCACCCCTGGAAACAAACTCTATATTGACAAGCATCCTAACTTATCAAACTTTGTTTCCTTTAACCTATCTCCATATATCACTGTGATAAAAATTCAGTTGTTATAATAATTCTTCAGCTACATTAAAAATTGTCAAAGGTAGCATGGATTCTCTTTTTCATCAAACTATGTGCAATTTTAAAAGGTACGTAGCTATATTTACTTTCATTTATGGTATGTTTTCATTTTCCACGGTCTAGATTTCTTTGTTTCTAGACTTAAGAGTGTTTATTAATGGCAACATTCATTTATCCAGTTTTTGACCCCAGAAGAATTTCCCATTTCACTGAAATAACATATACAAGGGAGGACCCCAAAACCACAGAATTTATTTATATAAAATTACGGATTTATTTTTACATGTTTAAACTTCAGTCACCTTCAAAGTCCTCTCCATTTGATGCGATACACCTGTCGAGATGAGATGCCTTTTCCACTGCTCAAAAGTTTTGGAACTCATCAGTTTTGATGCCTTTTAGTGCTTCTGTTGTTTTTTGTTTTACCTCTTCAACATCTGCCAAATGTTTCCCCTTTGAGGACTTTTTTCATCCAAGGAAACAACAAAATAAGTCTCTCGAAGAAAATTGAGTGAATAGGGAGGGAGTGGTACACACACGTCATGCCACTTTGGGTCAAAAACTGCTGAATACGCAGTGCAGTGTGGGCAGGTGCATCGTCATGACGGAAGAACACACCACCTGTTTGCCACAACGTGGGATGGTTCTTCCACAACACAGCCTCTCACAACAATGCTAGCTGGTACATTAGTGCCGATGAGTTCCTAGAACACTTACCTAATGGGGGAAGCCTGTACTACAAGAAAATTTCACTGATACTTTAGTGAATAACTGAAGTCCCTACAGACTTACTTGTTAAGTATTGCTCTACCCAAAGTATTTCTACAAACTTTTCTGAAAAGTATCCAGGAATTTTTCATAAAAACTTGGGAATAGGTTCTTCATGTCTTCCATACAAGAATCCTTCCCCTGTCTGCATACTCCCATCTTAGATGCATTCAAACTGAGTCGGTGATTACTGTTGCTATCCTTTCTCTGATTTTGTGGGTCTCAAGGTTGAGGAGGCATTGCTCTCCCCTTTTAATAAAGTGTTTCCAGTGGTGGTAATTTGAATGTGGGATGAGAGTAAGTTACATTCAGTGTGACCAACTAGATGAATATGGCGCCATTCTCTGAGTTGGTGATTATAAGGGGCAAGAAGGAGTTCCTTGGGAGGAACATGAAGAGTCCAGTTGTGTACATTCGTTTGGATTACATCCACATAAGGCAACGGTCCCCAACATTTTTGGCATCAGGGACGGATTTTGTGGAAGACAACTTTCCCATGGACCAGGGAGGGAAGGGTTGGTTTCGGGATGATTCAAGTGCATAACATTTATGGTGCACTGTATTTCTCTTAGTATTACATTGTCATATATAATGAAATAATTATTCAACTCACTATTTAAAAAAAGAGGCACAGACAGAAGTGATAAATAAAATAATGGACAGGCCACGTGCAGATTAAAATAAGTATCAATGCTGACTTAAAGCCTGCCACCAGATACAGTGGTACAATTGAAGTACATCCACTTGCTTACCACTCACGGATAGGGTTTTGATGGGAGTCTGCAAGAGATTTTTTATGGTCTCTGTGCAGTCAAACCTCACTGCTAGTGTTAATCAGTATTTGCAGCTGCTCCCCAGCGTTAGCATCACTACCTCACTCAACTCCACCTTAGATCACCAGGCATTCGATCTCAGAAGGAGTGCGCAACCTAGATCCCTCTCATGCACAGTTCACAATAGGATTTGTGCTGCTATGAGAATCTAATGCCGCTGCCATCTGACAGAAGATGGAGCCCCACTTGCCCACCACTCACTCCCTGCTGTGCTGCCGGATTCCTTACAGGCCAGGGACTGGTCCCAGTCCATGGCCCAGGGGTGTGGAACCCCTGACATAAAGTAACCAGAATGAAGTTGGATAACTTACAGAAAAATCACAAGAGGCTGGTATAGTCTAGAATATAATTTTGGAAGTCATCAGGATGAAAATTGTAGGTAAAGTCATGAGAGTGGATGATTCAGCTCCTGAAGTTTACAGTAAGAGAAGACGATATCAGACAAAGGATGCAAAATATTTAAGGCATAGTCTGGGATGGGAAGTCTGAAATGGACACTGTTGGAAGCTCCAAGAAGAATAAGAGAAAAACCAGTAGAAGAAAGAACTTGGTCGTTTATTGGTTATGTTGGTAACACACAAACAGTTAAAAATGATGCCAGAGTTTTGAGTATGGGTTACTGGTATCTTTTGGTGACTTGTAAATGTTTATAAGTTTATTTGTACTGTTAAATTCCATTTTAACAAGAACCAATGGGAGAAAAAAGTTTGCAACAATAAGATTATTTTGAAGACCGGGCCAATGGCCTAGAGCATTAAGGCCTTGTTGATCTCATTGCAACAAAATTCTCTACTATGAATTATTTAGTATAATGACTTTCCCCAGTCCTTGTCTATAGAGTAGTTCTTCACTTATAATGAAAAAATCATAAGAATACAAACTGTTCCATGAAGGTTGATTTAAGTTAAAAAAAAAATCATTCTCTAGAGTTGTAGTGGTTTATCCAATGTGAAATGTGTTGTGCTCGGCTGGAAACCGAAGGTGGGCTCTGGGGTGTGCATTTAAATGGAGCTAATGAATTTCCTCTGTGCAGTCCAGCCTGGGGAGAAATGGAGGAGTCAGTTTAATAAAGCATGCAGTAGAATTGCCCTCTCTGGCTCTCCTGATTATAATAGCGGAGCATGGTATTTTTCCCCTTTTCTCTAAATCGTTTCCTGTTTTCTTGTGTTGCTGTAATTTCTTATGCTTTCATCATCTCATTTTCTTCTCTGCCCTCTCTCCCTTCCTTCAGGCCTCCCTGCATCCCAACTTCTCTACCTCTCTACCTCCCTCTCTGCCTTCCTTCTTGTTTCTCTTTAATTAGAACTGGTGTCCCAGTGATGATCGGAAGAGATGCTCACTGCGTGCTTACAAATTCTTCCGCAGCACACTGTTCTCAGAAGTCCTCATGGTGCGCACTCTCCTGCTAAGAGCTGCAAAGTGGGGCCTCTGTTGACTTTGTAAGGAAGATCCTGACTTTTACAAGAAATAAGTGTGTTTTGGTCTTTATTGTTTTTGTTTATTTGTGTATTGCTTTGATGTGTGTATGTGTGTGTGTGTGTGTGTTTTCTGAATGCTCGGTCTTTCTGGGTTTTATTTGCGTCGGGGGAGATGGAGGCAATTTCCCCACTCAGATGTTTTGTCCCGGCTGTGCATTCAGTTCCAAACTGACTTCTGGTTGATTCAGCTCTCTTTGAAAGAGCCTTTCCACAGGACCCTGAAGTGATGAGCTGTACTGTTATTAACTGAGATGATAGAAACCCTAAGATACAACTTAGGAATCTGCCTTTTTCCTAAGTTCTTTGGGTCATAACTAAGTGCACAAAACCTGAGACCTTCACTCTAAAAAGCATTTTATAGGAAGAGAAACAGCCACATAAACGACCTCATCTTCACTTCACTCCCCTTCAGAATCTAGTCATAAAAATGATTGTAAACTTTCTGAGGTCAGAAGCCTTGCCTTTTGTTTCTTTGTATCTCAAATAAGGCATGATGCAATAACGGAATGAGTATGATCCTAGGACAAGAATATCTGAGCTCCAATTCTATGTGCTCTGTCTCACTGTGGAGAAGTTCATTAATCTCCCTGAAAGGTAATACTCACTTACAAGATTGTAATTAGCATTAGTGGCCTTGTTCGTGAATATAAAATGGGATGGATATAGAGACCATATGGTAGAAAACCTGGTGTATGGTTGGAGGTTTCAAGAATGTTATAGTAATAACAAAGTTATTTCACCGTCCATGAGACTTAGTTTCCCCATTTATAAAATGGAAATTTTAAACTTGTGTTATATGTGAATGAGAAGTTAAGAATAGGAAAGTTGTAAAAACACTTAAAACTTTGCTTGCCATGGATGACTACTATTATTCTATTAGATGTATTTCATGATACCAGTAAGTCAAACCAGATCCGTCACATAGATGCTGAGTGCCTTCTATGTACAAATTCCTCTGCTTAGGTGAGCGTGTGGATTCAGAATTAGAATCACGGGGTTCCTGAACTCCAGGGACTCACAAGCTAGTCAATAACATAGGTGCATGTGTGTTTCTCCTAAAAAGTCACCTATGCTCTGTGCTTTCCATTCAGTAGTTTCCAACTGAAAGCTACAGAGTTGTTTCAGAGGAGGAAGAAATTAATTCTGACTGGGAGACTGGAACACTTCTCCATTTAATGCTGGTTGAATTTAAAAGAGAAAATAAAATTAAGGGAAACCCTATCTCTGCTTATTTAATCTGCTTAGGAGGACTTTACTCAGAAGAGAGAGAAAGCATAGTACAGTAGAACCTTGATTAACTAGAACACTCTGAATTGGGATAATGGAATTTTCTTGTTAATTTTCTCTGTAAGACCAGAAAGTCACTTTTTTTTTTTTTTTTTTGAGTTGGGGTCTCACTCTATTGCCCAGGCTGGAGGAGTGCAGTGGCACACTCACGGCCACCGCAGCCTCGACCTGCTGGGCTCAGGTGATCCTTCCACTTCAGCCTTCCAAGTAGCTGGAACTACAGGCACAAACCACCACGCCCGGCTAATTTTTTAATTTATTGTAGAGATGATGTCTCGCCAAGTTGCACAGGCTAGTCTCGAACCTGTGGGCTAAGGCAATCCTCTCACCTCGGCCTCCCAAAATGCTGGGATTATAGGCAAGAGCCACTGTGCCCGGTCAAAGAAGTCCATGTTTTGTTGTCACTATTTCTACATTTAATAAATCCTATTCAAATAGCTCCTATTGAATGAATATAGGCTCAACAATGGTAGGCACTATAGTGGATATGAATGATTCATAACACACGATTCCTAACTTTCATAATTTATCATCTTATGGATTAAAAGAGATATTCACTCATGAAAATAAAACAACAATGCAAGGAATATATAACTAGCTGGAAGCAAATGAGTGCTATAAAGATTAGGAGATGAAAGAAATATTTTGAATTGGAACAGATTAAACAGAATTGAGTCAGAAGACATTGATTTGGATCAAAAAGATGACATAAGGAAGCGAGTATTTCAGAAATATTGAAAAGTTGACAGTATACAGAATGGTTTGAATTTGAAGAGATGTGAAACAAAAGACAAATCTGGCAGTTTTTATAGTATCTAAGAATGTCACTTAATATTTCTCAGATGATTGAATCCCCGAGTTCTCATTTTGAAGACCATCGTCATTGATTAACATTTTCTGAGTGAGTTCGATGTACAAAGCAAACTCAAATGCAGCACAACCCAGTAATGAGGAGTGTAGAATTAAGAATCTAAGGACCAGCCGGGCTCGGTGACTCAGCCTGTCATCCCGTGCTTTGGGAGGCTGAGGTGAGTGGATTGCCTGAGCCCGCGGGTTCGAGACCCGCCTGGGCAACTTGGTGAGACTTCATCTCTACAGTTAAAAAAAAAGAATCTAAGGACCAGAGTTAAGTAATAGTTTTGGCAATTACTGCCTTCAGGGGTTTAGGAAACTTATTTAAATGTCAAAACCAGAGTTTCCTGAGCTGTAATAACAATAACGATAAAATTTTTTTCTTATTCACTCTTATCTGGCCCAGTGCTGGTAACATGGCAAATATTCAGTAACTGTTAACAACCATCATCAACGTCAGAGAGTCTTAGCATTTGGACAAAAGTTGAGAATGTTTACAGGCCATTTGAAAAGCCTAGACAATTTTACTTAACATGAACTCTGGGTGCTATACATTTCTTTTGTTTTGTACTTTCTTCTAGTTTTGAGCTAATTCAATCCTGATTTTTTTAGTTTGTGTGGCGAATGCTGAAGATGTGAAGCCACCTCTATGCCCATGACCTGTCTGATTAGTGACTTCAAACGGTTTCTTTTTTTTTGAGTTGGAGTCTCACTCTTACCGCCCAGGCTGGAGTGAGGTGGCACTCTCACAGCCACCACAGCCTCGACCTGCTGGGCTCAGGTGATCCTTCTGCCTCAGCCTTCCAAGTAGCTGGAATTACAGATGTACGCCACCACACCCGGCTTGTTTTTGTGATTTATTGTAGAGACGAGGTCTCACCAAGTTGCCCAGGCTGGTCTCGAACCCACGGGCTCAGGCAATCCTCTCGCCTCAGCCTCCCAAAATGCTGGGATTACAGGCTGAACCACCACGCCTGGCCTTCACACAGTTTCTATCTGAGTCTCCTGCTCCCTGTGTCTCTCTGCCTAAAGTCATTCTCAGGCCGTGGATCTGACCTTAGCTTGCGTGGACATACTGGAAGTATACTCTTAGCAACCCTAAGAGTAACCCTCGATTAATAAGAAAAGAGAATTTGTCAGAATTTTTATCTTTCCTTTTAGAGGGTAACCCTAAGTTGTGGTCCAGAAATTCTATTAGATGATCCTCAGCGGGAATGGATTCTAGTTTCCCCCCCAAAAAGGAAATCTACTCTTAAAAGGAGATTTTGTGAGTTTTTCCCCTACGTCTAACTTTTCACTCCCACATTTTACTTTCTATGCCAGTTATCAGTGCATTGCCTCTTAACTCCAAATCTACCCTTTATTTGCCGCTCTGTGATAATGGAGCAGGACCCTGCAAAATTTCTCTCCTGATAGCTGGCACACTGTTGAGCTTTTTCAATAAAGGATGCTGGAGAGAGAGACAAACCGTGGAGGATGTGACTTTCTGCCTCCGGATTTCAGCACGTCCCTCTAGGCAAACTACAGCAGCACGTGTTGTCTCTGTCACACCTGGAAGCCAGCGTTCCTTGAGCGGCTTCCCCAGGTTCACTCCTTAGGTGGTCTTGAGGCAAAGGTCTTCCTGTACAGCACCTTCCAGAAATGATCTTTCGCAGCAGTCCCTACCACAGCTTCACAGTGAAATGACATTGGCACAACGTCTCCATGTGGATGAGTTCCTCCAGAACCCCTTGGGCGTCGTCACAGCATCAGTGAATTCCTTGAATCAGCTGCTGTAGCATCTTCAGAAAGGTCCAGACCTTAGCCCTGGGGAGGGGTATGTGAGGGGGAAAGAGGGATTATGGGTGGGATGAGACTGCAGAGACTTCTGACAAGGATCTTTCTTTGGCCCTCTAACTCAGCCTTAAGGACAATGCCTGCTCCTTATATCTGCTCTTCCTACATTCTTTGTCTAAATATTAATGTATAACTTATGAAAATAGAACAATGATGTAAGGAGGTATGTAACTAGCTGAGAGTAAACGAGTTCTATAGGAATTAGAAGATAAGTAAATCATTTGGCTTAGACTAGAACAATAGGATTGAGTCTGAATACGTTGATTTGGACCAGAAGGATGATATAAGAAAGCAAGTAAAAGCCATATGTCACCTTTCCTCCTTACTAGCTAATCTTCATGACTCCAATCTCATCTTTTATTTTTTTTATCCTCGGTGTGTAGTAGCTTTGTGTAGATCTAGGTTTGTATAAATATACTCTCTGATGTTTTCACAGTGATGAAATTGCCTAATGATACACTTCTCAGAATGTATCCTCTTGTTAAGGGATGCCTGACGGCACATCCAACCTCATCTTATTGTTAATACTTCTTGATACAAAAATCTCCATTCAAGTCTGTCATAAAAGAAGTGGGACATCAAGACCTCAGAAATTTAACAGGTAGATATGCTTGAGAACTTTCAAATTCTGTAAAGTTCCTGTGTTCTAATTGGACCCAGATTTATACATCTCCCAAGTAAATTACTCACACTTTAATCCCTGTCTCAGGGTCTGCTTTCAGGAGGATCCAAATTAAAACTGTTGGCTTCCTTGGAGGAAGTAGAAAACAGACTTTCAGTATGAGAATCTGGAACTGAATTACTTGCTGATCCAATAAAATGAGAGTTCCTCTTCTGGTGGGAAATGGAATGTCATACGCCAGGCATGATACGGCACCACAATCATAGATTCTCCTCTGTGGCGAATTGAGAAGAGGTACAGGGAAGAGAAAGCTCAGGTTCTTAACAGCTCTAGCACACTGATTCCCAAAGTGTGGTATCTGGATCATCACGTTAGCATCATGCGAGCAGTTGGGAGAAATGCCGATTCTTGGGCACCATCCCAGACTACTGAATCAGAAACTGAGGTCCAAAAATGTGTGGTTTACAAAGCGAGAGGCAGCACACACCCAGACTTCAAACTTCACTACAAGCCTACAGTAACCAAGATAGTAGGATACCGGTTCAAAAATAGACACATATACCAATGTAACAGGACAGAGAATCCAGAAATAAAACCACGTAGCATCAATCAACTCATCTTTGACAAAGTTGACAACAACAAACACCGGGAAAAATAAACTATACTTAGCAAATAGGGCTGAGAAAACTGGCTAGTCACATGCAGAAAAATCAAACTGGACCCCTACCTATCACCATATGCAAAAAATTAACTCAGAATGGATCAAGGACTTAAATGTGAAACCACAAACTCTAAGAATCTTGGAAGAAAACATGGAAAATCCTCCCGGACATCAGAGAAGGCAATGAATTCATGGCCAAGTCCTCAAAGCAAATACAGCAAAATCTAAAATTGACAGATGGGATCTTACTAAGCCGAAATATTTTTGAACAGCCAAATAAACTGATAAGAGAGTACAGAGACAACCCTCGGAAGGAGAAAAAAAATGCAAGGTATGCATCTGACAAAAGTCTCACATCCAACATCTATAAGAAGCTCAAAAAAAGTTGACAAGAAAAAAACAAAACTAATAACCATATTAAAAAGTGAGCAAAGGTCACAAAGACCCTTCTCAAGGGAAAACATGTAAGTAGTCAACAAACACATGAAAAAATGCTCAGCTTCACTAATCATTAGAGAAATGCAAATCAAAACTTCAATGAGATTCCGCTTCACACTGGTCAGTTTGGCTATCATTAGAGTATCAAAAACAAAACAAAACAGGTGTTGGCAAGGCTGTGGAGAAAAGCGAGCACTTCTACACTGTCGGTGAGAATGTAAGCTAGTTTAACCTTTGTGAAAAGTCGTGTGGCGTTTTCTTAAAGAACTAAAACCTGAGTTTCCCTACAATTCAGCAATCCCATTTCTGGAAACATACACAAAGAACATAAATCGCTTCACCAAAAAGAAAACTGTGTGCGTATGTTTATTGTAGCACTACTCAACAATAGCAAAAACATGGAACTAACCTAGCTGCCCACTGAAAGTGGACTGGATAAAGAACATGTGGTACATACACACAATGGAACATCAAGCAGTCCTAAAGAATAAAATCGTGTCCTTTACAGCAATGTGGGACATCATTCTAAGTGAACTGTCACAGAATCAAAAAACTGAGTACCGTGTGTTCTCACTCAAGTGGGCATTAAACGTTGGGCTTGTGGGCACAAAAGTGGAAACAACAGACACTGGGTACTGCTAAAGGGTGGGGGAATTTCAGGGGCACACAACCACCCATTGGATAACATGTTCACCACAAGTGGTACAGAGGGCTCACTAGGAACCTGGACCTCACTTTCACACAATTTAATCACATAGGAAATCCTCACACATACCCTACAACTCTAAAATACATTTTATTTTTTTATTATTATTATTTTTGAGTTGCAGTCTCATTCTTGTCCAGGCTGGAGTGCAGTGGCATGCTCACGGCCATCGCATCCTCGACCTGCTGGGCTCAGGTGATCCTTCCGTTTCTGCCTTCCAAGTAGCTGGAACTACAGATGCACACCACCATACCCAGCTAGTTTTTGTGACTTACTGTAGAGACGAGGTCTCACCAAGTTGCCCAGGCTGGTCTCGAATCCCCCTGAGCTCAGGCAATCCTCTAGCATCGGCCTCCCAACGTGCTGGGATTACAGGCTGAGCCACGTGCCCTGCCTAAAATACATTTTCAAAAAAGAAAGTTTGTGTTGCAAAAAGCCCTCCAGGTGATTCTGATGCAGTGCAGAGTTTAAGAGCCAGTGCTCCATAACTTGAAGAATATAAGGATACATATAAGATTTTTGGAGCAGGTTGATTATTTATTTATTAAATGTTTATTTTGAAGATGGGCACAATTCAGGGTGAGGTATACAAATTGTACAGGTGAAGTTTCGGTCTCACTGTGGTCTCCACTTCACCTGGTTTGAGATCAGGTACTCTTACTGATGAAGTGTGCCATCCCTCCCTCCCCTGGCAGTTTCCCACTACTGCCAATCTCTTTCTTACAGTGTTATGATTATTGTTCAGGGCCCACTTATGGATGAGATCATGTGGTACTCAGTTCTTTGTTTTTGTGATAGATCACTGGGTATAATAGTTTAAGAGCCAGTGCTCCATAACTTGAGGAACATAAGGATACCTACAAGAATGATGGAGCAGATTGACATTTATAACTTATGTAAAAGTCTTGAAGGAAAAGGATGACAGCCTTAGGTTAAACAACTATCCAACTCAGGGTTATCAATACAGAGAGCTTTCATGGCAGTGTGTGAGACCTTCTGGTGCAGCTAAAGTACAGCACGTGCTGAAAACAAGAACAGGCCTACTACCATTTGGTCGTAAGAATGGTGGAATTACCAACAAATCTGAATTCTCAGTCTCAGCTTCAGAAAATCTATGCCAAAATCAGGGCCACAGAAGAAAAGGAATGACATGGCAAGACCTCAGGTAAGAATGAGTAGATAGGTAGAGATGATGAAAAACTTTCAACCCCTATGTCATGGGCTGAATGTTTGTGTGCGCTCCAGATTCATGTGTTGAAGCCTAAATCCTTCACGTGATAGTGTTTGGAGATAGGACCTCTGAGAAGTAATTAGGTCATGCTGTAGAGCTCTGTTGAATGTGATCAGTGCCCTTCTAAGAAGAGACAAGAAAGTATTTTCTACCTCTCTGCTTTCCACCTTATGATCATACAATGAGTAGACTATCTACACACCAGGAAGAATGTCCTCGTCAGACACTGGATCTTTCAGAGTTTTGATCTTGGACTTCCCACCCTCTAGAATTGTAAGACATAAATGTTGTTGTTTAAACCAACCAGTCTATTTTATTTTTTTCTAGCAGTCCACAGCTGGCCACCTGCCCCTCCCCCACCCCTCGACTGACAGGGGAAAGCACTGGTCTCCTTGTTTGGAAAAGTATTATGTGAGGTCATTGCCTAACAGAGGATGTTTGTCTTCTTCAAGTTCGATGAAACTGTCTTCCCCTAGTAATTCTAGATCACTAGAATCAAGTCTTGCCATGGCCTCACTGAAGAAATTCTGTCTCTGATATGGACTGTTCACCAAAAAAGCTTAAGAACATTTATAATATTTAATGGCATTTAATAAGAGAGCATTTATGAAGGTGAACCTAGAGTGTTGCACTGAGAAGCCTTCAAAATATAAGGCAAAATAGGGTTAGGGCGATCTTCTGCAACCTAAGATTTGGTATTCTCACAAAGACTCAGAATGGCTCCTTGAGGTAAATGTCAGAATTACATTGGAAGAGTACCGAGGAAGGAACTGGAAGATTTAAACATGTGGACTTATAGGAATGGGGACAACGTGTGCCCATCTCTGTGTCCTACTAGAAAGTGCTCACTGCAAAGGGAATGCTGACAACCAACTGGACAGAATGATTCAGCCAGTAGATGCCATTAGCCACACTGGTGCTTGTACAGTGGGTCCATGAACAAAGTATCCATGGTGGAAGCATGTATAGGCCTAAATGCTTGTGCTTTCTTTCACTAAGCCCAATGTACATCAGAGACCATCACTGAGTCCTTAATGGTAACTTTTAAGGCTACCATCCCTTAAAAAGACTAACCAGACTCTGCTAGCTAGTCAATTACTTCAAAACTCATGAAGAAAACAACTTAGCCAAGAAGAGCATAGGTTGGGGGTGAGGGTTATCCCAAACAGCAGAAGAAGGAAATGATGAGCCTCTATTATTGCCTGGGGACTCACTGAAATTTTCCCCACTAACCTTCCTATTGTGGAAAATGTAGCTCAGAACATGGGGAGTCCCAAGTGCTAACTTAAGAAACTGGTATTTTGGCTGGGCTTGGTGGCTCAGCCTGTAATCCCATACTTTGGGAGGCCAAGGCAAGTGGATTGCCTGAGCCCATAGGTTCGAGGCCAGTCTGGGCAACTTGGCAAGACCTCATCTCTACGATAAATAAAAAATGAGCCGGGCATGGTAGCACGTGCCTGTAGTTCCAGCTACTTGGAAGGCTGAGGTGGAAGGATTGCCAGAGCCCAGCAGGTCAAAGCTGGGGTGGCTGTGAGTGTACCACTGTACTCCGGCCTGGGCAACAGAGTGAGACTCCAACTCAAAAAAAAAAAAAAAAGGAAATTGGTATTTTATTTCTGGAGGAATTAAAAAAACACTAGATGGCAAGATAATTTAATCAGATATATAATTTGTATTAATCATCCTTGCCCCTCCCAAAAAAGAAACTCAGTACACATGCACAAATATATGTCAGAGACAAAAATATGCATGCAAACACACATACACAAATATATGTCAGAGACTAAAACCTAGAGAATCAACTTATTAAATAACCCTTTCCTGAATGACTGCTCTCATTAGTTTTTTTTCCCCCTAGGGCAATTTTCTCAGCGTATAGCAAAATTACAAATGTTAAGGCACCTGGCTAAAACAATGTCATTAAAATAATGTTAACATTTTTTGAATGCTTACTATGTTTTAGGCTCAATACTAACACATCAATAACATCACCTTTTCCAACATTAAAGATATTTCTGTGAAGTCAGTGCTATTATTATTTCTATTTTAAGAAAAAGGAAACTGAGGCTTTAAAAGGTTAAGGTTTGTGCAAGATCAGCTAGGTGGAAGCAGAGTCAGAAGTTCAACCCAAGTTCAATTTGACACTGAAATACATGTTTCTGACAATGGTGCCATGCTAGTCATCAAAATTTGTTCCAAAAGAGATGGTGAAAAACCACACAGCATTCTGGTAGTTTTACTCTAATTGTCTATGTTGTCTTTTGAAGTGGCAAGTCTCAGACTGTGAGCACTGCTGCTTTGATTTTAAAAGGGTCACAAAGGGAAAGCCTTATTTCTGTTATCCTATCTGCTGTGTTTCAGGTAATTGCCGATAATCCAAATTGAGGTGTTTGGCTGCTGCAGCTTATATTAATGATTAAATGAAGTATAATAAACACAAATTTAGCTGTCTATCGTGTTGGAGGAATAATGAAAGATATTATATTGCTTCTAAAGTAAAGGATCTAAAATACAGTATTGCACACCAAAATGTTAATTTATTTTTAAGAAGAGGTTTAGTCTTCGAAGTAGAAAAATGTTTTAATGAACCATGGGAGAGTTACATTTGTAATAAGAAAACTGCCAGGTTTATAGTTAGGCTGCCTATATAATGTAAATCAAGAGTTGAGAAGTATTTTCTTTTCAATTGCTTTTTAAGACTGTTGAACTCCTGTTGGTTTATACACAAGATTTATGGCAACAAGCTCTTTCCACCTCCATTTTCTATGAAGGGAATATTAATCTTTGATTACCTCCATAATCATGGTAGTGAGAGTAGTTTTCTGGGGTGTGCAGTTAATCTTTGATTATTCGTTTTGCAGCAAACAAGTTTCTACTTTTAAAAACCCTTTCAGATCATTGCCAGACCATCACCACCATTGCCTTACTAGACTCTGTGTGGCCATGTGCTCTTTGAGCTATGGCTGTCCCCATGCTTCCTAGCTTGGGCCCCCTCCCCTGCCTTGGGGAGGTGACTCTCCTCTTTCTTTCTCTCTCTCTAATGTACTTTCTAAATGAACTATATTTTCTAATCTAAAAAAAAAAAAAGCAAAAAACCTTTAGGTTAGAACTATAGAAAGCAGAGAGATATTGACTCCATAAGATATTGGTCATAGTCAATCATATTTAAACAAATGCTCCCTTACCTTCCCTCTTCTCTACTTCTGATAGCCAAGACCATCATACAGACTTTAAGTTGATCAGATTTTCCTAAGGTCTAGTGTTTTTCCTATTGTCCTTCAAACAAAAGCTATTCATTGCTTTGGTGCTCTTCGTTTTGAAAACACTAATTATATTCTTGACAACTATTTAAGTAAAAAGGAAATCAAAGAGCAAGAATACATTTGAGTCTGATTACAGTCTATTCCTTCCAAAGTTGGTTGGTGTTTTTAACCAGAAAGCACCGCGGAGAAGTTGTTTTACTTGAAATGTTATTGTGGCTTTACACAGTAAATATTTATTTTTATCTCTAATTTTTATTTTTTGGGGGGGGTTGGAGTCTCACTCTGTCTCCCAGGCCTGAGTGCTGTGGCACACTCACAGCCACCCCAGTATCGACCTGCTGGGCTCCGGCAATCCTTCTGCCTCAGCCTTCCAAGTAGCCAGAACTACAGGTGAGTGCTACCACGCCTGGCTAATTTTTGATTTATTTATTGTAGAGATGAGGTCTCACTAAGTTGCCTGGACTGGTCTCGAACACTGGACTGGTCTCGAACCCATGACTGGTCTTGAACCCGTGGACTCAGGCAATTCACTTGCCTCGGCCTCCCAAAGTGCTGGGATTACAGACTGAGCCTCCAAGCCAGGCCAATATTTATTTTTTCAATCATGGAAATGCTAATTCAGTAGTGGCTTTTCTGAACTTTTGTGATCCAAACATTAGTGTGAGGATCAGACTGCCTCCATCAATTAGATCAAACCTCACATGATAGCGTTTCTTTTTTGTTCTTTTTGTGAGTCAGAGTCTCACTCTGCTGCCCAGGCAGTGGCATGCTCATGGCCACCACAGCCTTGACCTGCTGGGCTTAGGTGATCCTTCTGCCTCAGCCTTCCAAGTAGCTGGAACTACAGGTGCACACCACCTCACCTTGGTAATTTTTGTGATTTATTGTAGAGACAAGGCCTCACCAAGTTGCCCAGGCTGCTCTCGAATTCCCGGGCTCAGGCAATCCTTTCACCTCAGCCTTCCAAAGTGCTGGGATTACAGGCTGAGGTGTGCCTGGCCATGATAGAGTTTTAATTGTTAAATAAAGTGATGTGGTACAGAGTAATTTTGGAGGGTCTGTATTTTAGATAGAAGTGACCATTTTAAGTAGGCAACATTTGAACTTTGAGAATGATCTATATATGCCAAAATACAAAAGATACTTTCTTTTTCATCCCTGATGTACAAAGAAGCAAAGAGTATGAAGTTGTCACTCTTATACTTAGAACAGCAACAAAAACAAAAGATGAACAAACTAAAAATCAACAACTTTTCCTGCACCCAGGAAAAGTTTTCCTGCAGAACTGAGGTTGCAAATTAGACTACCATCCCAGAATGTGGAAAGATGTGAATCTGCACAGTGATAACTGACATGTGTCAACCTGAAGCAGAGGCCTCCAGAGCCAAAACTTGGTCTGAACATTTAAATGGTAATTTTGACAATTTGCTGAAGTCTGGGTGTGGACTAACTTGAGAGTGAGAAACAATGCTGATGGGTCACATTTTTGTAGGATTTACCACCTGGAAACCACTCCCCATTCTCACAGTGCAGATTCAGGAAAGATAGCCTTCCCCCTCTGACAGGGAAAGAAGACTAATCTTTGTGGAATATACCTAGAGATGTCTCCATAACAAAGGCCTACTCTTGAGGGGAAAAGACTTTACTGGAAGCTCATCCTAGTTGGTGGGAGGGCATTCCACACATTCTGTTTCACTCCAGCCTTTCTGTCTCACTTATGGGGGAAAAACTGGGAAGTGACAATGTACTTTATTAGTTTATTTTACCCTTCCCCTTTATAATATGCTAACTTGTTTTAGGTTCATGGGACCTGATGTTTTATTTCATCAGATCCAAGAAGCAATTCATGAAACCTCTTCTCCAAACTATGATACTTTGATGTTCATGGTAAAATAAAATAAAATACTGCTAAAAGAATTGAGAAACTATTAGAAAAACAACAGTATCATTTAACAACTGCCAGTATGATGGTAGTAACTAAAACTGGTGAATTTCAGAAAATAATGAGTAATTTTACAAAACAAATTTTGGAAAATTTTTTGTTACAGCAAGGAGTCTGTCTTCCATAGGAAACAATACGTTTAAATTGTTCATTTACCAAAGTTCCTAATCTAATCATGAACTTAAGTAACATTTCTCACTTAAGTAGTAGAGGGCATAATTAGTCAATTACTTGATCGTGTAAAAATGAAAGTACTAGATGGCTGAAAGTTATTTTATGTTTTGTAAAATACAAATGGAAGGAGAACTGTCTGAAAATGAAAATTATATATAATACTATATTATTTAGGTGAAATATTGGAGAACACACTTGCTTCCAAATGCTTGAAATGAGGACTCTCTTTCCAAATTAGTTCTTAAAGAAGTAGAATATTAAAATTATAAGCTTTATTTAAAACAGTAAAAGGAAATACTTCAAGATCATATTTAATAAATGAAATAGGCTCTGAGCACTGAAATCAGGGGTGCACAATGCCGATGAAATAAATTTAAAGCTTCAGAATCAATCTTAATCTGAGAGTCACTTTCAGGTCAAATATTATAGCAATGCAAGCAAAAAAAAAAAAAAAAGGGAAAAGCTATAAAGTTTTCAGATGTAAAGGACAAGGAAGCTATACTGTCTAGTGAGTCTGTACTAGGGATGTGCCAAGCCAGGTAAAATACTTTATTGGTCCATATACTGTCTAAAGCGCACACACACACACACACACACACACACACACACACACACACAGTGAAAGCATTATTTATTTACCAAAAATGTTTTAGATGTGATTATCAGAGCATATTTCTTAGCTATTTTAATTAAAAAAATTGATCGAAGTCAGAGGTCAGCACCCTTTTTCCATAAAGGGCCACACAGGAAATATTTTAGGCTTAGTGGACCATACGGTCTCTGTCAAAGCATCCGTGGACAATGCATGAATAAGCAAGTGTGGCTGTGGTAATAGAACTTTATTATGGACAATGAAACTTGAATTCTATAGAATCCTCATGTTTTACAAAATATCTTTTCCTCTTTTGATTTTTTCATCCCTTTAAAAATATAAAAATCATTTTTAGTTTGGTAACCATGCAAAAACTGGAGTTGTATTGGATTTGATAGATAACAAGGGTAGTTTGTAGATTACGACTCCATATTCTGTCAGAGCTCTGTGTGTGTGACCTCTATAATGTACCATATTGTTATGGTTGCTATTGTCTTGTATTCATTCTTCATTGATTTTAGACTCACTTACATGGATGAGCACAATTCAGTTATTTGGCTCAGTAAGAAGAAAACTAGGAAGAGCTTACCATGTGGGCCTACAAATGGTTCCCTCCCTCCTCCAATATAGTCTTTCCTCTCTAATACAGACCACCCTTACAAGACTTCACTTGGCGAACAAATATATACTGCTGACCTGGAAGAGTTAGAAGGAAGTACCTTTTAAAGTTATTCCTGCTCAAGCCTGTAATCCCAGCACTTTGGGAGGCGGGGGCCAGAGGATTGTCTCAGTTCGGGGGTTCGAGACCAGCCTGAGCACCATGACAAGGGCTCGTCTCTACAATAAATGAAGAAAACATTAGCTGGGCATGGTGGCACATGCCTGTGGTTCCAGCTACTTGGAAGGCTGAGGTGGAAGGACCTGAGCCCAGCAGGTCGAGGCTGCGGTGGTCGTGAGTGTGCTACTGTGCTCCAGCCTGGGCGACAGAGTAAGACTCCCACTCTAAATAAATAGATAAATAAATAAATAAACAAAATAAAGTTATTCCTTAGTGGCACAGTTGCCACAGAATATTTCACTTCTCTCTCTCTCTCTCGGATGTTGTCTCCAGAAATGTCTAGCATAGAATGAGAAGTTTCTACATAAGACTCAGAAGTCATGTCAGGGACTTAGATCTGATTAACTTGACTTAATCAAGGTGTCTAGTTATATAGGAAAATATTTAAGTGCTCGGAGGTATCTTTCGTTACTTATTTTAACATAAAATTTCATTTTAAAATTGTCTTTGTGTTTTTTAATTAAATGACTTTATTAAAAATAAGGCCAGAAATGCCATTCTGCTCTTTACATTCTTGAAATTATCACTGTCTTTTACTGAATTGTGACAGCGACCCCCACTGAAGATACACTGTAAAATTATTAAGTTTTTACATGGAATGAAATTCTGACCCATAAGTTGGTCCACACATGATTTGTGATGCTTGGAAAACCTAGTATTAATTAGATCTCATTCTCAATAGTAAAATAACAGTGATAAAAGTAACATTATTTAATATGAAAAATAATGTTTGCTTTGGATTATGGTTGGCAACTATATACCTAAAACATGATTATTAAAATATCACCTGTTTATAGAAATATGAGAAAGGAGACTATAATTACGAAAAACAATTTTAAAATATACACTTCAGTAGGATAAAATCTATTAAGATTTTCTTGATAGATTGTATTCTTGTTGGAAAAAAAAGTTTGCTGTCTATCCCCTTGATAATATTACACATTCTATTTCCACTGATGTCAGGCTAGGGCCATATGACACGTTGGCCACTGAAATGTGGAATCTGAGATGATAAGAACCAATGAATAATTGACCTTTTTTTCCTTCCCTGTCTCCTATTATGAGGACAAACAGTAGTCAGAATCCTAGAGCAAAAATGACACGGAGCAGAATTGCATTTTCTTCTCACCTGACATGTAATGTGGGTAAGAAATGAATCTATTTTGTTTTAAGCCAATACCATTTGGAGGTTGTTTACTGCAGCCCAAACTACCAGATACTTACTGATACACTTTCTACAAGAAGTAACGGGTCTCGTTACTGTTTTTAAAGCAGCATCCGAATACTGTATAAGGGTTTTCTGAAGGGCTCACTTGACTAAATGAGTAATATTACCCCCATGCCACAAATGTACTGACACCTAGTTTGTTCAGTCAGGACTGGAACATCTTAGCTACAAGAAACAAATAAGGTCTATCTTGTTCATGTAACAATCTGTACACCTCATGCAGACAATTACGGCAATTAAAAAAGAAAACACACACTAGAGAATGAAAATTACATATAGCCACATGATGAATTCATCTGAAGCATAATCATATAAACGAGAATATTGATGCAGTAAGGTTCTAATGTTAACTTCAATTGCCCTCACTAAACAGTTTATGGTTGTTTTTATTTGTTTGTTTGGTTTTTTGTTTGTTATTACAGGCTGCATTTCTCCTAGCTGTTCATTATTCAGGTTCTACATAAAATCTTCACCACAGCATAGCTATTTTTTTCTATAAGTTTTTAGGTCTGTATGTCATTTTCTCTTTCTTTTTTATCTTTGCAGAAAATTCTGCATCTCTTCATTGAGAGTTACTGAAAGTGAACTTTAAATTTAATGATTATCATCTATATTGAAGGTTATTTTCTTTCCAAATGGTCTTAAAATTGCCAGGTGCTCGTTCTTATCACTGAGAAATAGCTTCTCTTTTCATGGAGTGAAGCTCTGCTTAATAACAAAAGTGATGATGATGGTGGTGATGATGATAATGGCTGTCATTTATTTAGACCCAATCAAGTTTCAGGAACTATACCTGGTATTTTATAAAAATTATCTTATTTAAGTCTCACAAAAGCCATACAAGATAGTTGTTATTTTCACTTTACATTTAAGTAAACTGACAAGAGATTATGCTTGCACAGGGTCCCCAAACAAATTTTAAAGTCCATTGCGCCTCTACCAAGCCACATTATCTTCTTACACTATTCTGTGGATCAGTCATCTGTCTCTGTGCTGTGCTCTGTGTTACAGCCATAGGAACACTAATGAGAATGCATCTTTGAGAGAAAAGTGCAATTATTGTTTGGGATCTCAGTGGAAAAATATTTCCTCTTTTGGGCAGTAACAGGCCCACCATGGTTTTTCTTAGATAAGACTATTAAACACACTCTGAACTATATAAAGCTTAATTTTACTTTGACTTGCCAATCTTCACCTGTTT
Organism: Tarsius wallacei; assembly: GCA_963574415.1. Taxonomy (NCBI): domain Eukaryota; kingdom Metazoa; phylum Chordata; class Mammalia; order Primates; family Tarsiidae; genus Tarsius; species Tarsius wallacei. The sequence goes on from CAUYQG010005935.1 coordinate 136,083, forward strand.
TTAATAGGATGATCTCTAGTGAGTGTGATTAGGAATCTCTAGGCAAAGTAGGACAAGTTATGGAGCAATACTTCTAACACCATAAAACTGGATCCCAGCCTACTTGGTGGAGTTATGTATATCAGGGTCCAATCTGTTGAGGAAGGCATAAGAATGTGTGCAAGAATAAGTGAGATCCCAATCAAAAGAAGAAGGAGAAGACCCAAGCCCAGCAAGGAAAATCAAGCCTCACATGGTAAACTCAACATAGGGCTATTAGCGACAAATAAAGCTCAGTAGACATGAAAGCCGATGACCCACACTCCAAGTACCTAGATTAGAACCATGAGACTAATTTCAGGTCATGAACGACTCCTGACGACCTTGGTTGAGGGGGACTCAAGGTTTATGTAACCATAGGCTGAAGACCTGGATTAGGAAGTATAGATCTGCCTTTCACTCACTGTCTGATAATGGGCAATTTACTTGACTACTCTATGACTCGATTTCCTCAGTTGTAAAACCATGATAATATTAGTACTTGCATCATTAATTTTCTTCATACGATTATCTATTGGGTGAAAGAATCAAAAGAATAGCTCTTTACTAAGGCATGTGTAATTGGTTCTCATAACCTTTACTAAGCCTTCCTTTTGTTATTTTAAAGATGTGGGGTACAATTCAGGATTAAATATACAAGTGGTTATTGTACAGGTAAAATTTGGGCCTCCTTTGGTCTCTACTTTGCCTGGTTTGAGATCAGGTACCCTTATTGATGTTGCATTCCGTGCCCCCCCACCCCCACAGTATCTCGCTACTGCCAATCCCTTTCTTACAGTGTTATCGTAAATGTTCAGGGCTCATTTACTAGGTCTTTCAACACGAAGAAGCTTTATAGAAGTTAAATCACTAGATGGCACTTCCTGAAACTATAGTGAGCTCAGGGGAACTAACAGAATTCTTTCTCTAGCCCTTTATTCCCATCATCAGTATCCCAGTGGAGTCTAATAGTACAATTTGTTCACTGGATAGATTAACATAGGTAGCATGCCCTCAATGACTTTACTCCCATACTTGCATTTCCTTTCACTTCTCAAACGTTGTTCACAGGAACACATACACATAGTCAGGGTCAAAATCTTAATTTCCTCCCCTTCCCTATCTAATTCCTCTCTGAGTCTTACCTCTTCTACGTCTATAATCTTTCTCCTTTGGCTTCTCTTTTGTTCATTTAGCAGTCGACACCCTAACTGTCATTTCAGTTGTCTGTTATAACTTGTTATTTACTGATTTCACTGTCTGTAAATTACGTTCCTGCGATTCATCCTGTCTGCCATCTTAATTTTTTACAAGCACAAGTAACCAAGCATTTCCTCTATTGAAACATCATGAATGGTGCTTTTCTTCCAATTGCATCAAGTATGTATGTTAGTCTGGCACTCATGGTCTTTCTGAAATTGGCTTCAATATGAATTTTATTCTCTTTTCAGTCTTGGCACGCTCTTTCCTGCATTTTATTTCCAGCAAAATCATCTTATTTATGTCTAGACACAGTTTCTCATGCTTTTTTAACCTCTGACTTTACTCATGCTGTTTTATCTGTCACCCACTGTCAAATATTCATCAAATCCTACTCATTCTTTAAAATCCAATGCAAGTCATTTTATTTTTATATTCTTTAATGACTCTCATTGCTTTTACTTTGCATTATAGCCAAGCATGTTGTTATGGACTGAATTGTGTCTCCCCTTCCAATTTATGTGTCAAAGCCCTTGCCCCCGATGTGTGACTGTAGCTGAAGATAGTGTCTTTAGGAGGAAATTTAGATGAAATGAGGTCACAAGGGTAGGGTTTTAATCTGAAAGAGATCTCTCCCTTTCTCTCTCCCTCTTTCTCTCCCTCCCATTCCCCCTCCTCTCTTCCTTCTCCTCCTCCCTCTTTGCCATAATAGGGTACAGTAGGAAGGCAGCTGCAAGCCAGGAAGAGAAACTACCAGAAATGTGAACTTTCCAGCCTCCATAACTATGAGAACTTGAACTTCTTCCGTTCAAAACTCACCCAATCAATAGTATTTTGTAATGGCAGCCTAAGCAGGCTAACACACATGCCCATGTCTTATTAATGTAAACTATAAGCTCCTTAAGGAGAATTTCTGGGCCTTAATAACCTATGTATTTTTCCAAGGTGTCTATCACAATTTATTGCACAAAATTGTGTATATCATACCTTATTGCACAAAATGGGTGCTTAATAAATGTTGAATAAATAAATACATGAATCAAGAAATATATAAATCCAGGACATGGAAAGGGAAATGATAATGCTGACTTAAAAAAAGGTGGGGGGGTGTAATTATGAGCAGAAATGTTGCAAGGATGATTTTTCAGGTCACAGCTTCATATTGTTTTATTTACTGGCTTAGGTATTTTCTTAACCACATAAACTATTCCCCACATTTAGGAATAGTTTTAAATAATTAGGCAAAAACACACATTGTTTTGTTTTGTTTTCTATCAGATAAAGATCCTTTTCCTTCCTGACTCCCACACACTGAGGATGAAAACTCTTATAAAAACTGAAGATCAGAACTTCAACAATTTCAGAGGAAATTCAAAACTTATCAGGATGGAAAAAAAATGCAGTTTCCCTGCAGCTAAGTTTTGACCAAGTATATATCAGTATTTGTGATCTGGAGAGTTTTGAGTATTTTTGTTTAGAAAACACTGAAGATGTTATGAATTTAAGAATGAGTAGGAAGTGTGTTGAATTAGCATATGCATGCTAACATCTGCTGGAGAGAGTACTAAGACTGCTCAGAATATCACACCCTCACAAGGATGTGAAGGGAAGGAAATGAAGAGCAAATGGAGCTGTAAGAAAAAAGAGAAATGCAAGCCTTGAAGCCTCTCCAGCTTTTTGTAGCAAAGTTCTCTGTTTTCCTCAATCGTTCTTTACAGAGCTAACCTCACCACTTGAATTTAACAAACGATAAATAATAATAATTGCAATACCGTAATTTGTGACGATGTAATTTTTCTTTGAGGTATAGCCAACCTGAATCCCCCAATTAAAGGAATATCAGCAGCTTTTTATTTTCATATTTAAATAATATGAACTATGTGATTAAAACGATCACTCCTAAACATTACCATCACCATTTATCCCAAAGAGAAGAGAGTAGTCTTGTCTTAGTTTGTGCTGCTACAACAGAATACCACAGACTAGGTAAATTAAAAAGATCAACAACTTATTTCTTAAAGTTCTGGAAGATGGGAGGTGAAAAATTACATCCCTGGCAATAGTGTCTGGTGAAGCACCCAGTCCCTCCCTCCAAGACGGCTTCTTGCTTCTGTATCCTCTGGAGGAGACAAAGGCTATGTCCTCAGTAGCGATAGAAAGGCAAGAAGGGGGAATAAGCAATCTCTGAAGCCTCTTTTATAAGGGCATTCATTCATTCATGAACTCTCAAGACTTAATAACTTCCCTCGAAAAATCCATTTCTTACTGCTACCACAATGAAGATTTAGCTTCAGTATGAATTTTGGAGGGAACACACATTTAAACTATAGCAAGTCTCTTGTAAGTTCACATGATATAAGGTTTTTTAACTAGTGCAACAGGACACAGAACGCTATCGGTTCTTGTATCTTTTCAGATGTTGAAGAAAAAGGCTATCATTATTTGAATGTGAAAGTGAAATTAACTATTACTGAGAAATACTCTTTTATAACCTTATTTATTTAAGAAAAAGTACTCATTGACCATTTGTGAGATGCAGGACATTAGACAGCAAACAAGTTGGATAAATTTTTACCTTCGTGGGGCTTGCATTTCAGTGAAAAAAGAGAAAGGAAGAGAGGAAGGAAGAAAGGAAAGAGTGGAATATTTATAGATTGTGTTAAATATTGTGAAACGACTTAACTGAATATGACCGAATACAATTGTGATGGTTGAAAGCCAAAGCTCTTCTATAGAAAGAGTGGTCAGAGAAGTCAAGGGTATCATTTATGACCAGAAGTGTAAAAAGGATCTAGCCATACTAAGAGCAAGAGTAGAAGGAGAAACATGCAGACGGAGAACAACAAATGAGAGATGCTGTAAAATAAAATATTTTGGCAAGTGTAACATGAAAGGAAGCCAGTGTGACTGCAACCTGGGGAAAAAGCGAGAAAGTGACACCAGACGGGGCTGAAAATGTAGGCAGAAAGCCTCATGTGCAACACTTACCAGGTCCAGGAGTTAGGTTTATCTTTTCCTGGTTCAATGAAAGCCATGGAACGACTTTAAGCAAGTTGGCAATTATTATAATCACTTTGGTTGTTGAGGACAGAATGGATTTGAAACAGAAAAGAGTGGACATAGGAACACAGAGAGGCGTTTGCATTAAACCAGCAGCAAGATGATGAGAACTTAGGACTGAAGGTAGAGAAGGAGAAAGTGAGCAGATTTAAGACATATTATAGAACTATAATTGCTGATGGGTTATGCAATTACAGATCTATATTATATGGCAGATCTATAAGTAACAGCAGTTGTTGATGGGTGAAGAAATGATAGAGATTGAGCATACCTCTCAGGGTTTAGCTAGAAGGATTAGGTGTATGATGGCCCCCCTTTCTGAGGTGGAAAAGCCTGGGGATTAATTTTTCATTGTTCTCCTAAATATGTGATGTTTAATATATATTACCCAACAGGGCAGCACGTCAGAAAGACAATCAAGCTTTTGGCACTACAAGACAAGCTCAGAAGATAGATATGGGCTGAAGATAATAACTTTGAATTTTTTTGGAGAGCCTCCTTCCTTTAATGACAAAATAGTGTCCAAACTTTGAAGATGACTAGTAAAGTAAACAATTAGGAAAGCCATGGACTTATGGATCCTTAAAGAGGAGGACATTGGAAGTTGCACATGGCTCACTGTGTCAATATTTGCCAAAAAGAGACCTATGACAAAACAAAAAGGTTTCTATCAGATTGTAGCTTGTTTTTATTAGCCAGCACAATGGAAATTAAGTTATAAATGAACACTTGTTTTCCTAGAATATATAACTGGCTGTCTTTAATCCAATCCAAAGTGATAGAATGCTGTATTTCTTATTCATTCGTTTATTTCATCAGTGAGAGACTCAGAAAGAATGAGAGGCTCAAAAGTTATAGTTGCTGTGAGAAAATGTTTGCTGTGTCTTATGAATTCCAAAGTATATGCCGTGTGTTTTGTAGTGGCTGTAAGTTACAGAATGTTTGCAGTGTTTATACTTCAAACTCTGTTAAGTTTTTGTTTACCCCATATAGATTAACCAGCTTCTTTTGCTTCTGTAACCCCTGCTAGCAGTGTGTGAATGTTACGCAATAAGCCCTTACCAGATTTTCCTCTGTTTAAATTGTAGCGGGCAAGCCACTCTTCTGGTGGGCTTTGTATTGTTCCAAACCTGCTTGTATGCCAAGGCTAGCTTATGCACAGTCACAGTGACTGTGTAAACCTTAGCTTCTGGTAAACATGTTTCAAACCTA